>CASHTH010003886.1:0-242774 GCA_030341885.1 Geodia barretti | reverse complement strand
GACGTTCCAAGTGAGATGTCGCCGTTGAATCCAGCTGCCTTGGAGACCATGCTGTTCTGTCGGTCACTTGCGAGACGTTCCCAGCCTGAGGTCGCCGTTGAATTCCACGGTGTCGGCGAACATTGTGACATGTTGGCCACTCCAGAGAGGGTCCGGCGCGTCAGTCGCCGCATTGTCATTTCTTCGGCGCCCGCAAATGGCAGACTCCATCGAGGTCCACCGGTTGGAGCCCCACTGGTCTTCGAGACCAGAGGGGTGCGTCGTTGCTGTCTGCTATGTTGGTACTCACGGGGTAGGTGCGTCTATTGGACCCGGTACTCGCCTGCCTCATTGTATTCGTGGTGGCATCATGTCGTCTTCTCGTTGGGGTGGTGCTGCCGTCGCCCCAGATGGACGGTGTAGTTGTATAGTCCGGGCCAAAGTGCACCGGGATTTCCAAACCAAGGGGAGGTACCCTGCATATTCCGGTGGTGACAAACGGGTCTATCACCAATGGGATAGACGAGCTTAGCGTGTATTCGTTTGCGAGTCTTCCGTATTACCACCACGAACATCTTGGCGCCGTCGTTTGGAGAATGCCACGCCTCCTGGCGAGCCTTCCTGTCGCGTGACGGAAAAGGCGCCGCGAAGGATCGGTGGAGAGGTCGAATGGGGGGGACAGGGTGTGATTCGTTTACGCGGTCTCTGGAACCAACCCACCACGAACATCTTGCGGCCGTCGCTTTGAGAATGCCACGTCTGTTGGATTGCTGTCCGCGATGCGACTCGGAATTTTTCATTATCACCAGCATAAGAGGCAGGGAGATTCAAAAGGGGGGTGTGGGGGTATTCGTTTACGTATTTTTTCGACAGTACCCACCACGAACATCTTGGCGCCGTCGCTTGAGAATGCCACGCCTTGTGGAAAGGTCTCCTGCGATTGCGACGGAAATGTGACCTGTGTTAAAGGCGGCGTGGAACGTCCGAATGGGGTGGACAGGGGGTGTATTCGTTTACGTTGTCTCTTTGATTACCCACCACGAACATCTTGGTGCCGTTGCTTGAGAATGCCACGCCTCGTGGATTGTTTTCCTGCGATGCGACGGAGAATCTTTCATTATCACCAGCATAAGAGGCAGTGGAGATATCAAAAGGTGTTGTTAGGGTGTATTCGTTTACGTTGTCTCCGAATCACCCACCACGAACATCTTGGCGCCGTCGCTTGAGAATGCACGCTCGTGGATGGTGCTCCTTGATCCGATGCGAAAGGAGTGTCAACGAAGGATGCGGTGGAGACGTCAAACGTGGCGATGATGAGGTTGCCGGCCGTGTCCGCACCGCCCTGGCTCGAGTCGTCACTCCGGCCGGTCAGTCCCGCGACTGTCGCATGGTGCACTTAAGTGAGGTTGAAAACGAGATGGTGGCAGAATCGGCAGCGGTTGTAAGCTCGCTGCAGTCAGGGTCACGCCGCCGCCCGTGTAAGTGCCATACTCCCTCACGTGGATCTTGGGTCGCGTTAACTTTGACGCGGCGTCACATCTATCGTTTCTTGAAAAAGTGATGCTCAGCACTCTCCCGTGTACAGGTTAAGTTCGGATGAGACGAACGTCGGGGGCGTGACGTCCTGAGTTTTTTGCGGCAAACGCGTATTTCCGTTACCCACGCGACGGGCCCGGAATCTGCCAGGCGGCCGCCGGCCAGATTGTACGGTGCCGGGTTTGGCGCGACGCCCAATTCCGGCTCGCCTGCTGGGCTGCGCGTCCCCCCCTCCGACGCCGCAAGCGCCACGGCCAGCACGGACCCCCAGCACGGCTGCCGTCGGGCATTCATTTGAACGGCGCCGGAGAGGCACTGGACTTCCGGCTGGGGAAATTCCGAAAAATAACATCATTGTCAATGTTATAAAACAATGTGCTGTGGTTATTATCTGAGTATTTATCTAACATAATCAGCATGTAGAGTGTTAATATTATCATAAATTGTTTTCCATAAATTCTTTAATCTGATGCCGGGCTCTGCTGACCTTATGGGAATAGTTAAAAAACAAAAAACTTGACAATAGAGGACCTGAGCGTCATGAAGTTCAGGCACGATGACCTTTCAAGCAGCATTTCGTAACTGATCGGTCCATGAAGCTAATAACGCGCCACGCATGTGGAGGGTAATTTTTTGTGTCCGGCGGTGAGGCACTTTTACGCGCCGCGCATGCCGTGTGTTTTAAGGTGCCCCGGTGTACGCGGCGCGCGCCATGGGGGTTTGCAGTCTGACTCGCTGCACTTGCAAATCGGTCAGCCGGCGATGGCCGTTTGGTTCTGCTCGAGGGGCCGGGTGAGGGATTGTCCTGGTCTTGCCTGACAGGTAGTCCTGAGAACTGATTCGTAATTAGCCCATTCGCCGTAGGCGGCGGCCTGGGGAAGGCAGCAAGATCAAAATATCGTCCGATCCAGCCTGTCACATGCTATCGTATACCAAGCTGTCAGGAAACGCCAGGCGTTTCAAGACCCTCATGGGCATGTCCCTCCAGGAATTTGATTTGTTGTTCGCAAAGGTGGAGAAGGCGCACCCTGAGGCGGAGAGGGAGAGGCTCTCCAAGAGGCCCCGCAGGCGCGCAATCGGGGCCGGGCGCAGGTTCGCGCTCGACCTGCGCAACCGCGTGCTGCTCCTCCTGTTCTACTACAGGACGTATGCCACCCAAGACGTGGCGGCCGAGGTCTTCGGGGTGGGCCAGGCCACGGTATCGCGCTCCATCGACCAGATCGCGCCGGTAGTCAGGCAATGCATCCCGATACCAGCCAAGATCCACGACAGGGCAAAGAGGGCCTCGACCCTTGAGGAGCTTGAGGAGATCCTTCCAGGGCTCCGGTGCCTCATTGACGCCTCGGAGCAGCAGGTGCAGAGGCCCAAGCGGAAAGACATGGAAAAGTCCCACTATTCGGGCAAGGCCGGGAGGCACACGGCCAAGGTACAGTACACCGTGAACACAACGGCCTGATCATCCACAACACGAGGCACTCCCCAGGGCGCGTCCACGACGTCAGGGTGTACAGGATGAAGCACCCGACGTTTCCCTCCGGCCTGCCGTCCCGGGACGGGTCTGACGGCAAGAAGGGGAAGACAAAGGTGCGGGTCTATACGGACAGGGGCTACCCGGGGGCGCAGAAGATGTACGAAGAGGTGGAAGTGATGGAGCCGATCAGGCGGAAGCCAGGAAAAAAGCTCTCGGCGCTCGAAAAAGAGTTCAACAGGCTGCACTCAAAGATTCGCGTCTACGTGGAGCATGCCATCCGGAGAGTCAAGACTTGGCGGATAATGGGCGGAGTGTACCGGAACCCGCTGAAGAAGTACGACCGGATCAACGACATCGTGCGCGGATTGGTAAACAATCAGACTGTTGTGGCCGGCAGAACAGGCGCAGTGACGGATTACGTTCTAGTGGGATATGTGGTCTTCCTCGTAGGGACTGTCGGAGAACACCGGTCACATAGCAGAATGGCACTAAACATAACCGAACCCACCGCATATACGGGTCAATTGTTTCATGTGCTGGATCCGGTAATGCGATACACTCGGATGTACGAGTGCAGGTAGTACGGACGACGTCGATAGGCTACTGCAGAAGATGCTGGAGAGGGCATACGGGGACCATGACTGCGCTGCAGAACATGGCCACGGCGTTCTCCCCCTGGGCGAGTTTGAGTAGGCGCTGGTCACTGCGAGAAGGTGCTGAGAGAAACGGCATGACGAGTACGCACATGAGAATACAAGATTAGAAAATCTCCAAAACTCGCAAATTGCAATACATCCACCCCGCCCGCCCTTAAGACACTTGACAATCAAGACAAATTCAAACACTTCATACGCACCAAGCTAAAAAAGAGAAGGAAACTCAGAACAAGATCTTTGCAAGAGAACTCAAGCGCACCGGGACCGCGTCTTCCGCTGGCAGAGGAGCTGGCCCTGCGCAACCCAAAGGACACCTGGGCGCCTCAATCAGCGCCGTCTTGGCGCTAAACGAGCTGAACCGAAACGGGAGGCGTTTGTCGTACTACTACAGGGTGCTTGATGCGGATCCCGCAACACGACTGCACTGCTGAACAAGGCAAACACCCTTGTATTCTTTAAGAGATACGAGGAGGGCCACTATCGGCCTGTACGACCGGGCACAGAGATTCAGACCGCTCCCTCAAACAGGTAGGAAAGTACAAGCAGAACTGCTTGCAAGGCTGGAAAGGGAGGACGAGTCGTTTCTCTGGCGGCCCAGGGCGTCCTGCTAGACGACATGCCAGGCATCATAAGGCAGGCTGCCCAGAACAGTGCACCGTGTTTCACCAGTTCTGTCTCCACGAGTACGACTCGACGCGAACCGGCGCCGCAAGGCACGCGAAAGAATGATTTTATACGCACCGCACTCCAGTCAGGTTAGATGTTTACGGGGATAATCGAGGGAACCGGCACGTGGAGAGCATAAAGCCGCAGCACCAGCGGCCGGAGCGCCATCAGGATGACGGTGGACCTGGGCAAGAGTGCTCGGGGGCTGAAGATATGTCAGAGCGTGGCGCTCAACGGCGTGTGCCTGACGGTGATAGAGCTAAACAAGGGCAAGTGTGCAGTTTTTGAGATGATTCAGGAGACGGCATGAGAAGACCAGCCATGGGAGATCTGAAGAAGGCAGCACGGTAAATATATCGAGCGAAGCCTCAAGGCCAGCGACAGGCTGAGGGCACTTTGTCCTGGGCCACGTGGTGGACGGCGTGGGCACGATAGCGGAGATCCCAGAAAGCCCGACGAGGTGCAGGTGTGGTTTCCAGCTTCCCGAGGAGCTGACAAGGTATGTTGTCAAAAAGGGATCCATTGCCGTGGACGGCATCAGCCTGACCGTAGTGGATACCAGAAAAAACATGGCGTCTGTGTGCATGATCCCGCACACAATCCAGGTAACAAACTTTACACGCAAGGTCAAAGGCGACAAAGTAATGTGAAACCGACATTCTGGGCAAATACATTCTGGGGAAGAACACCTACAAATTTAGTGGTAGTTACCAGTTTTCTAGTAAGCTTTATAATCAGATCAGCCACGACCTACCACATGCACCTTGATGCCGCCATCGAGTCGCTACGGCATGGCGAGTTTGTCCTGCTGTATGACTCGGCAGGCCCGTGAGAACGAGGTCGACATGGTGGTGGCAGCCGAGCACATTACCGCAGAGCACGTCGCGCGGATGCGGCAGCATGCCGGCGGCCTGTGTGCACGCAGTGGATCACGCCTTCGGCCCAGAGGCTCGGCCTGCGCTACATACACCACACGCTCTCTGACTCCCTTGATGCCGACGCCAAGGAGATGGTCATGGGACTGGCGCCCTACGGGGATCATCCAACGTTCTCAATCGCAGTCAACCACTACCAGACGTATACCGGCATTACGGACAGGGATCGCGCCCTGACCATACGGAAGATGGCAGAGCTGCACGACGCGGAGAACGCAAGGACCAAAGTCATATCATCCTTTAGGACGCCAGGTCATGGTGCCGCTACTCATGGCCGAGAACGGCCTGCTGGCCCGCAGGCGTGGACATACGGAGCTCTCTGTATACCTCTCAAAGATTGCCGGCCTCCGACCAGTCACCGCAATCTGCGAGATGCTGGACGCAGAGACGTACTCCGCACTATCTGTGGCCAAGGCAGAGAGATACGCAAGACAGAACGCCATTCCGTTTTGTGAACGGACAGGGCCTTGTCGAGTATGCAAGGGTACACTGATCATGAACATAGCCATCGTAGTCTCGGACTTTAACGAGGAGATAACATCAAGGATGCTCCAAGTGGCAAGGGAGAGGGCCTCGCTGCTGGGACTGGGGGTAGTCCATGTCAGCCATGTTCCCGGGGCATACGACATGCCACTGGTGGTGGATCACCTGCTCAGGAACCCCGGCATCGATGCCGTGGCAACACTGGGGGCAATCATCCGGGCCAGACAAAGCACGACGAGGCAATAGCGCAGGCAGTATCCCGGGCCCTGTCAGATCTGTCACTAAAGCACCAAAAGCCGGTATCCCTAGGAATCACAGGACCCGGGATGACCGAGCGCCAAGCATACGCCCGGATCAGGCCCGTAGCGGAGAGGTCGGTGGAGACGGCAGCAAAGGTATCCCAAGAGATTGAGAGGATAAAGGCGGGGGGCGATCTTGTACCAGAGGATGGGCGATGATCCAGCTCACCATAATGAAGATTACCGGCTACGGGCCGTGGACCGTCACGCTGGGAAGCGACCGTGAGCATCGCCTGCAGATGCTGCAGGCATCAATGTATGGAAAGGTGCAGGAGCTCTTCTCTGCCCGGAACTCGCTGGTGTTCCTGAACAGGGCCGACGAGTTCTTTGCGGTAACAAACGGTCTGGATCTTCAGGATCACATAGACATACAGGTGGAGCTCGAGTCCCAGTTTGATGTCAGGCTATCGATGTCCGTGGGCCGCGCGGCAAGCCCGTTTGAGGCAAACATCCAGGCGCACAGGGCAAGATCCAAAAAGCCCCTTAATGAGAGCCACAGTATATACGGCTCCCTCAACGGAGGCGCCGATGACATGGTGACCATCATGCACCTTGATGTGGAGAACCTCACCTCAAGGGCCGAGACGATCTGCGCCATATGAGATCTCGTCGATCATCTTTGATCTGTACGCCAGAATGTCCGAGTTCTTCCCAGAAGCGGGGAGCCCTCTCGTTCTTATGGGCGGGGACAACTTCATGGTGGTGGCAGACGCGCAGGCAAGAGATGCCCGTAGCCGATGTTCTGCCGACAGGAGCCGGAGCGGCATGGTGATCAACTGCGGCATAGGAACGGGCAGGACCGCGCGCCAGGCCGCAGGCCTTGCCACCGCATCCCTGGACACGATACGCAGCATGCGAGACTCGGGACAGAAAAAACCAGAGATCTACGAGACGCGATGCTCATAAGAAATGCCACGTGTTGCTGGAGAAGACCTCAGGTATGTGCAGGATACCAGATCGGTATCCGTGGCGGGCGGTTCTGCGACATCGGGCCGGAGAACGGCTCGCCGACGGGGAACAGGTGGACTGCGAGGGCCTGCTGCTGATTCCGGGCCTGGTCAACTGCCACACCCACGTGGGGGACTCGGTGGCAAAGGTGTGGCCCTCACGAGACGACCGACAGGCAGGGTCGCATCCGGCATCCGGCGTGTAAAGGCCGGGTTCTTGAGGGAACCGACGACGGGCACCTGGTGCAGTTCATGAGGCCGCCTGCCAGTCCATGGTAAGAAGGGAATCACCACGTTTGTTGACTTAGGGAAGGTGGCATGGCCGGTGGTTGCGCTCCTGAGGAAGGCGGTCCGGGAAGTCGGGATCCGGCCGTCATTATGGGACGGATCGAGAGCTACCAGAACGCAGGGCAGATACGAAAGAACAGCGGCCTTGTGGAGCCGCAGAAGGCGAGAGCTGGCCCGGGTCTGCAGTGTTGTGACGGTCTGGGCATAAGCGGGGCTACGAGAACAGCGACGCGGTCCTAAAGCACTACTCCCAGACTCCCAAGCTGCGGCCATCCATGCGGCAGAGACGGAGCAGAGCACCAAGGCATCCCGTACCGTAACGGGGAGGAGCGAGGTGGAGCGGGGCCTTGGAGATGCGGCCCCACTTTGTCGTGCATATGACGCATGCGTCTCCGGAGGAGATCCGGCTTGCGGCAGCCGGTACCCGCGGTGTCGTGGTCTGCCCAAGGGCAACGCGCCTGGCAGGTGGGGGACCGACGTGGGCATGATGCTAAAGCCGGCTGCACCGTTGCAATAGGCACCGACAACATCATGGTAAACTCGCCGGATATGTTTCGGGAGATGGACTACACGTGAGGTCGCCATGGGTAGGGACCGGTCCAGGATCGACCCACGGGAGATTATGAAGATGGCCACGGTAAACGCGTCAAGGATCCTGTGCCGTGATGTGGGGGTAATCCGGCAGGACGCCCCGGCAGACGCAGTATTGTGAACAGCATGCGCTGGATCTGGAGAGCGATGCACAACCCGCATGCGTCGGTAGTGCACCGCGTATCCGAATCGGCAATCCAGGGCAGTAATGATCGGCGGGAGGATAGTGCATGGCCAGATCTAGGCCCCGGGTGATACTCAGCGCCGCAGTGTCGGTGGACGAGCAAGATCGCCCACGGTTCAGGGCGACGCTGGACTCTCCTCCGGGTCCGACAGGAGGCGCGTGCGACCTGCTGCGGTCCGCGCCGATGCCATCCTGATCGGAAGACACCTTGGAGCTGACGACCCGCTGCTCACGGCCAGGCTGCGAAGAAATCCCGTCTGTCATCCTGGACTCTCCGTGGCACGATCTCCTCCGGATCCAGATTCTCAGAACCATAGCGGCAGTGTTCCAACAATAATTGCAGTCACCAAGAGAATCTCAGAGGATGACATGCTGCGCCTGAGGAGTCGCCGCCGAGGTTGTGGTATGCGGTACGGAGGGAGGGTCGATATCAGGGCACTGCTGCAGATCTCCACATCCGTGGCATTCGGCTCCTTCTGTGAGGGAGGCGGGATCATAAAACTGGTACTTGTCAAGCACGGCCTGGCAGACGAGGTGATAGTCACCGTTGCGCCGTACCTTGTGGGCGGGACAGTCTGCGGCATCCTGATCCGGGGCGCAGGTTCCCAAGCATCGCAGATTCGGCCAGGCTGAGGCTGCGAAGCGTATCCCGGTTCAAGGGACGAGGTGGTTCTCGAGTATGCCATACCCAAAAGAGAGCGGCGTAAGTCCGGATGCGGCAGGGCCGCCTCCGGGAGACTAGCGCCGGCTATCTTAAGTCTCTCTTTGGCTGCTGGAGGGAGATGAGTATCTGCTTAGCTGGTCGTCTGTAACCTGGGACGGCAGCCTCCTGGGACGCATTCCGATGAGATAGTCTTCCACCATACCAGCAACGCTCTGGCTTGACCATTCTTATATTTGACAACCGCATTCGTGCCTTCTGCTCCAGTATCCGCTTGAGCGCGGCATCCTTTTGCGCATTGATCTCAGCCTGATTCGGCTTTTGTCCAGAGTGATCTCTTTCGTCTGGGTATGGAGAGCTCATTTCACACTACGCATAGATCATTAGCTGGGGGATTGGCCGAGCCAAGCTCCTTGAGTATGTCTGTTGCCAGCCTGTCAATCTTCTGCATTCCCTGCTTTGAGATTATCCTGCCCCTCTTGTCCAGTCTCTTCACATAGCTAACTTTTCCAACCCATGAATTGCACTGCGGATGATGGCCCCTCCGGCGCTCTTGTGATGTGCCGCCCCGTACCCGGAAGGCTTGCCTCCGCCGTACACCTTGCAGAGATCCTGCACCCCATGGGGCCGTGAATGTAGATCTTTCTTAAAACAGAGGCGCATCTTGTATGCCACCAGTCCCGGTTGTGGGGTGGCCTGATTGCGTGTGCCCCGGTCTTTACAAAGGGTATCCAGGCAGGTGCCGGAATGTCCTCACTCTTCAGTATTGCAGAAAGCCGACTGATCAGAAGGTCAGGCGGAACGTCATACACCTTTGCCATAGGCTCAGATGTTCGGCAATCGTCTTATAATCATTGAGCGGGGGATTTCGGATCCGTACTGTCCTGATGCAGGCCGCGTTCCGGAGCGCAAAACGGCCGGTGGCAGAAGAACCCGTGTGGCGCCGGAGAGCGCCGGTACGCAAACCAGGTACGTCGCATGCTGCATTTGTCCCGGCGGCCGGAGCAGATACGGCCGCAGCCTACGATGCGCCGGGATGCCGCGATCCTGCGCTCACCACGCTCTTGCCGTGCCCGGTGGGTATGAATCCTCTTTTGGGCTCCCGGAAACTCGGCATCAAGCTGGCTCCCGCCCTGGATTCTGTCCAGCAGAACCGCCAGCGCGCTTATCTCCGAGTGCGGCTGGTTCCCAACTGCCACGTTGTAGTCTGCCGCATCGTAGACCTCCCTGGGAACCTTCTCTGCACCCACCACCACCAGGATGTCCTTCTCCTGGCGGATCCGCTCCTGCACGCTGCCAATGCGCTCGCCGTACATAGTCAGATGGACGATCTTGGATCTGTGCCTGTACCCGTGCAGGAGCTTGCGCCACTCGTCAACAAAGATCACCTCAAAGTTCCCTCCCAAGGATACGTTGACTTTCTCCAGAGTGTCCCTGATCTCCGGATTTACCTCGTTCATAAAGATCCGCCGGGCGCCAAAGGCCCTTGAGACCAGGGCCACATGAGTGGTAACCCTGTCGTCCCTTACCAGCCGCTGGCCGATTCGGAGCACCTCAATTACCAGAAGCCGCCACCCCGTAGTCCTCTGCAGGCTGTCCCGTCCTGTCTGACACCTTCCTGATAAGCAGCTTGAGCTGCGCAATGTTGCTTCCGGTCTTTGCCGATACGGCAATCCACTTTCTGCCATCCTCCAGGCCCAGCAGCCGGGCCTGAGTCTGATCTCTGGCGCGTCCACCAGGTCCGACTTGTTCAGCACGTACAGAACCCTGTCCTGCTCGACGCCAATCTCCCACAGCGTCTTCATGCAGCTCCGAAACTTCTTCCTCAAGTCCGCCGCCTGGTCGCTGATATCCACCACGACTATCACAGCGTCCGTATGGAGCAGCTCCTCCAGGGTTGACTTGAAGGCGTCTATCATGTAGGCAGGCAGCTTGCTGATAAAGCCGACCGTGTCAGAGATGAGAAACACCCCGTCCCCCACGGGAACGCGTCGCGTCGTGGTGGACAGCGTGGTAAAGAGGCTCTTGTTCTGTTCTGCTGCTCTCCTGTCAGCCGATTAAACAGCTTGGTCTTTCCCGCAGATGTGTACCCTGCAAGCGACGACGTCTGGAATCCGGCCCTCTGCCTTGACCTGCGGTGAAGCTCCCTCTGCCTTCCTGCCTTGAGCAGCTTGGACTTGACCCTGTGCATTCTGTGCTTGATGTCGTGTAGTAAGTGTCCACCTCAAACTTTCCAATTCCCATAAAGCCCGGCTGCTCCCCCATCCTTGCCAGGCGGACCTTCTCCCTGGCTCGTGACATCTCGTACCTCAGCTGGGCCATCTTTACCTGCAGCCGGGACTCGGTGGAAGACGCCCTGCTCTCAAAGATCTCCAGTATCAGCGCCTCCCTGTCCAGAACAGTTATGTGCAGCTTGGACGCCAGGTTGTAGTTCTGACTGGGCTTGAGAATCTCGTCAAACACCACTACGTCAGGCTGCATGCTGTTCACCACCTCCTCTAGCCGCTGTACAATCTCTTCGCTTACTCCATACTTTGGCCTCTTGAGAAACCGGTGCCTGACTGTATGGCATACCGCATACCCGGCAGAATCGCACAGTGCGGCTGCTTCGCTGAAGACATCCTCTATGTCGTATGTGATTAGTATGGCAGATTTGATCTTCATTGGCGAGATAACCAGAACTAGGCCTTCTTCTTAGTGCCTTTTCTATGTTGATGTTAAGCACGATCTCCGCTATGTCGCTGGCATACTCGGCCACCCTCCGGATATCCTCCGTGATCCGCCTTGTGCGATAGAGATCCTCAGCGTCTAGTGACTTGGCTACGTCAGTCACGCGCGTCTCATACTCGAATATGAGCTTGGCCTTCTCAATGGTCTCCTCTGCCTGCAGGTAGTCCTCCTTGAAGAGGGACAGGCACGCATCATCTAGCACGGACAGGGCAAACTTGCTCATATCCTGTATCTTGTCCATAATCTCCGGCCTCATCTCCTTCTTGAACTCCAGCAGATCGTAGGCTATTCGTGTCGCATGATCGCCTGCGCGCTCGATGCTCTTCACAACCAGCCTGTATCCAAGACACTGCCTGGCATTGCTGAAACCAAGCTCCTTTAGCATGTGCTCGTTCTGTATTGCAATCTTTAGCTGGCGAATTATGTAGAACCCAAACCGGTCCACCTCGTCGTCAGTGCTTATTATCTCCTTGGCAAGATCCATGTTGTTCTCCCGCATGGCAAGCATCACGTCATCTAGCATGGACACTGTAAGATGCAGCATTCTCTTGAGGGCTCCGTTTACCGAGAGCTCCAGCAGGTTGACCAGCACCTGTATTGTTATCCCTCCCGTATGATCCGAGATTATCTCTGTTCCCATGAGCATTCTTCTTACCGCATCCTTTACCGCCATTCTCTGATCGGGCCGGAGCCTTCCGCTCTTTGGGTTTACGTTGATGGTGTTCAGGCCAAGAAAGTACAGCGAGATCAGCTTTCTGACTATGGTGTGACTGGCCTCCTCAGGTCCGATCTCGATGGTTACAGCCTCTGCCGGCATCCCTCTTGTCTTGTACTTTGGCGGGTAGATCTGCAGCACCGACGATCCGTCGCGCATCATTCTGAGCTGATCGCCCCGCTTCAGTCCCAGATCTGTAATCCACTGTTTTGGCAACGATACTATATATGATGACTTGCCGGTAAACTGGATTTTCCGGGTTTCCTCTCTTTCCCCCATAATGTATATAGACATTCGAGAATTACATAATTTATACCTGCTCATATACAAAAGGGCAAATCTGCACATGTGACTCCGGACGCTGCCGGTTCTGTCCTGCGCGCAGCGCATGGACTAATATTTGCCAGTACCGCACCACACATGATGGATCATGTTCTGAAGCTCAAGCACACGATAGACGCGCTGTTTGGCAGTGGCGTATCCAGGTATCTGCCAAAGGAGTTGAGCATCACGCTCGCAAGGAAGAACCGCCGGATTCGTAGCGTGTACCACGACGGCCGGCTCCTGTGCACGCTGAGAATTGATGGCGGCCTTGCAATATCACCATACTTTGCACAGATGCTGCTCAAGAGCAGGACGTTTAGGCAGAGCTGTCTGGAGATCGATGACGAGTCAAGGCCCTTCGTGCAGCAGGGCAAGTCCGTCTTCTGTCGCCATGTGGTCTGGTGCGGAAGAAACGTCTCCATCTCATCGGAGACGCCGGTTCTCCACGGTGACAGGGTCGTAGCTGTGGGACGGGCGGTACTGTCCAGGTCAATGATCATGTCCATGAAGCGCGGGGTGGCGGTCCGCATCAGAGATAGTTTTAAAACTGTAGAGGAGCAGTAAGGATGTCATGATGCGGGGCGGAAACCGGAAGATGCGCCGGCAGATGGACAAGATGGGCCTTCAGATGGAGGAGGTATCAGACGTTCAGGAGGTCATCATAAAGACAGACAAGATAGAGATAATCCTATCAAAGCCCCAGGTATCCAAGATGCAGGCAAAGGAGGGCGGCGCCCTGTACACGGTCAGTGCGGACAACTACGAGGAGAGAGAGCTGGAGGTACAGATATTCTCTGATGAGGACATTAGGACTGTGTGCGAGCGGGCCGGCGTGGATGAGGAGAGGGCAAAGGGAGCCCTTGCCGAGGCAGAGGGCGATATTGTCAATGCCATACTGCTGCTACAGTAGAATACATCCCAGGAACGACAGTGTGCGCGGGTCGCCGGATCCGCACGGCAGCTGTATGATTTAATTAATGGCGCCCAGAAATCATCTCAGAAATGAACGGCGTGGCCGAATCCAAGGTTGGCAGCATAATCAAGTCGCTCTCGATGCTAGAAGATGATCTGGACTCTCTGCATTCCAAGGCATCAGATATGAAGAAGAACCTGTCAATCAAGGCACATAGCGAGATCGACAGGCTTTTGGAAGAGGTACGCAAGATGGCGGCCGCAGAGGCCGAGAAGATCATTACCGAAGCGCGTGCAAAGGCCCAGTCACAGGCAGAAAAGATAACCCGGGACGGAGAAGAGAGGCTGAAGGAGATACAAACCATGGTTGATGCAAACTTTGACGAGGCAGTCGAGGACGTTGTGTCGGCCGTGTTAGAAAAATAAACCTATATCACACAAGAGCGGTACCCTTACCATCAGCCTGTTCGGATACGCACGCATCGGCATTGCCACGGCTTATGGCAGACCATACTACAGGCTCTCAAAATTTCTTCGAAATCTGGATGTGGTATATGACTCCATACTCCCGGATCAGATCGAGTCGTATACAGGAAATCTGGTTCTTACCACACGGAGGGAAACACGGCGGAGCTCTGCAAGATACATGTTCTTTGAGGAGATGATCGACTCGCATCCTACAGTACTGCGTGGCATAATACTGCAGAGACTTGATCCGGATCTGGGGGAGAGGAAGCTTGTTCTGGGAATTGATCCCGGGCGCAGACTGGGGCTGTCGGTCTACTACCTTGGCCGGGAGATCGAGAGCTCGTTTTACTCCTCGGTGGACGGCCTGGTGTCCCACATTGCCACAATCCTGTCAGATCTGCAGGCTCGAAGAAAGATTGTCAAGATCGGCAACGGAGACATGATGCTGGCCAGAGAGATAGGAGCCAGGCTAAAACTGGAGTCCCTCTCCCGCTTTGAGCTGGAGTTTGTCGACGAGAGCGGAACCAGCCTCAAGATCAGGCACTTTAATCAAAGCGGAAAGCGGGACAGGCTGTCTGCAAAGTATATCACACAGAGGGAGTCTGTGGCCCACTGACGCCATACCAGATGTAGTTAAAATTAACCTGATATGTAAAAAATACAGACAGTTGTGATAAAATTCTCATTGTTAAAACCAGTCATGAAAATGCCTTACGAAGAAGACAAGCTCCAGGGAATCGAGGTGGATGGTGCCAAAAAGCGCGCCAGCCTGCATCCGGATGCGCGCAGCCGTGCTGCTGGCACGGGAGCCAAACCGGTGCCAAAGAGCCCTTAAGGAGCCAATTTTTTGCCGTAAAGACCACAATGCCAAACCCAGCGTGCTGACGGCGCCAGGCAGTCTGACGCAATCCGGAAGACTCGCCCGTCCTTGTCGCGGCAGGACAGGCCAGCCACGTGGCGCATCCGGCGTTCCTGCAGGGGCTGTCCCGGAAGCCGGCAGGCCCCGCCGCACCGGCTGCTGCCAGACAGATGTTTGCTGCATGCTCTGACTGGGGTGTCGTGCCAGGCAGGAGACACATCTGGACACTTGTGGCCGTTTCGTGCAGATTTAGGCGTAAATGATGACAGGTGAGACAGAATGCTGGAGCTTGTCCCATGCCCAATCTAGTCTCCTGCCCCGCCGGAATCATTTTGTTTATAAAATGGAGCATGCTGCCATGTATTAGGATGGCAAAGTGGGCCGATTACCTGATCTCCGAGGTATCTTATGACTCCAAGCGCAGGATCAAGTCTGTGCTGCGCCACAAGATACTGGTACTGACGTTCAAAGGCCTGAGATCGTCGACAGGGTATCCATAATAGATGATCTAAGGGGTGGCCGATCCTACTGCACTATTTTTAACGGGCTTGACACCTGGACGCTGGGCAGCAAGATCCGCCTGCACCGCATAGGCTCTCAGCGCTCGATCAGAGTAGACGACAACAAGGTGGCATTTGATAACCTTGGCCCAGTTCTGGAGATGAGTATGGAGTTAGAGATGGAGAAGCCGGAGCCGGCCATCGAGTCCAAGGTGTCGAAGGTTACCGAGGTGATCAAGGACAAGAAGCCGGAGCCGGCAAGCCTTCCGCATACTAAAACAGATGACGCTCCACCCGCTGTACGCGACTTGCCGGACAAGAAGGACGACAAGCCGGTTAAGAAGCGGCAGGCCAAGAAATCGGAACCCACGACAAGAAAACGCAAGCCGAGAACCGTCAAGGCAAAGCCAGAAGAATAGGTCAAAGAATCCCCGGACTGCCCAGGCAGTGCCTCGTCAAACATCGACAGGGCCGATGTGACAGAATCTTGAATTAGATGCGAGTGCCGCGTCTGCTGGCGCCTTATGCTCCTGTAACCGGCTCAACCGCCCAGTCCTTGTTAACCCAGACGCCCACAGTCCTAGAGCCCCATCCCCACGAGTTTATCACATCGACCCACTGTCTGATCTGAGGAATGTGGTTCTCTGCAGAGCCTGGATTTGCGGCGCATTGATAGTGGCCCGATACGACGATCAGATCTGAGCCGTGGGCATCCCGGGATATCCTTGCCTTCTCCTTTATCCTGCTGACGTATGTCAGATCCCCGGCCCATCTGTCCACACCGGGTTCGGTAATGGTATCCACATAGTCCACCGAATAGTTATTCCTGATCCACGCGTTAAGTGGAGTTTGAACCCTGCCGTCGATGCAGCCAATCAGAGTGGCAAACCTTCCCCCAGACACACTATTGCGGGATCCGCCGTAGTTAAAAATCAATATCAGGTAGGCATGCCCAGATTCTGGAGCGCCGTCGGCACGCAGCTCCAGCAGGCAGCGGATATCCTACTAGCTGCCGGAACTCTTTGCCGCCTTGCTATGATATCCCTGAAGGTCTCTCCGTACATGGAGTTTCTCTTAATCTCCGATTCGTTGCTACTCTTGATGGCGTCCTGGATCTCCTTTTGATTCATAACAGAACATGACGGGCCTGACAAAAGGTCAGATGATCTTAAAAATTGACCTTTTACGTACTATTGATGTCATCCAGGGCAGCCTCCAGGCGGCAGCCTGCTAGGGCAGGCCGGCCGCGGTGAAGAGACATGAAACATACGGAAGGTCGTCACCCAGGCTAGAGGGCCGAATCCACCATCAGCGCAATAAACAGCACCGTCAGATACGGGCTGGAGAACTTGAACAGGAGCCAGGATGCCCTCTCAACCGG
Source organism: Geodia barretti (assembly GCA_030341885.1). NCBI lineage: Eukaryota > Metazoa > Porifera > Demospongiae > Tetractinellida > Geodiidae > Geodia > Geodia barretti. The sequence continues at coordinate 226,189 of CASHTH010003886.1, read as the reverse complement.
CTTGAGCACCACCCACGCAGACAGTACGACCATAAGCGCGCCAGAGGCAACGGCGGTCCACAGATACACCTGCCCCATCATCGGCTCCCCGTCACCCAGGCTCAGAAAGAACGGGGCCACGCTGAACAGCACCATTACGACTGTGGACGCTGCAATAATTCTTGCCGAGGCCGACTCTGACTTGATCGCCGTAAGCATTGGAATGTTTGCCCTGTTGTAGTCCTCCTTGAAGTGCAGGGTCAGGGCCCATATGTGCATGGGTATCCAGATGAACACCAAGCCTGCCATCACAAGCCCCATGGTCCACAGATCGTTCATGGTTACTGCAACCCAGCCGATCATCGGCGGAGAGCCCCGCACAGTCCGCCCAAGATGATGTTTGACCAGCTGTTCCGCTTTAGCGCGTACGAGTACACCAGCACGTTATTTCCAAGTCCAAAGGCAATGAATATGGCAGCCCAGGCTCCCTGCTCCGGCGTTGTCTCAAGGGCGATGGCCGCTGCCAGTACAAGGGAGATTCCTGCCAGAACGATACCAAAGTTGCGTGCGTTCTCCGGGGTAATCCTGCCAGAGGGAATGGGACGCTTCTTTGTGCGCTCCATAACAGCGTCGATGTCCCTGTCATGGTAGTTTGTAAGCGTGTTTGCTGCTGCCGAGCCCGCGGCAACCGACCCCAGCATGAGGGCCCATGTTACCCCAGATATTGGAATATTGTAGAGGTTTGAAGCGGTAAGGGCTGCTCCAAAGGCAGTAAACACCAGGAGATACCATATCTTGGGTTTTGAGAGTTCGTAGTATACCGCAAGACGGGACTGGGTTTTTTGTCTCTGCAATACAAGCCGCCTGTTTTTAGGGCATATATGGCATTGCTTTCTGGCGCGTCTTCATCTCGATAAAGCTCTCAGAAGAGATTACGCCGTCGATCTTGCCTATGTGATCTGCAACAATCTCGTGCATGGAGTTTAGCGCCTTGGAGTAGACCGTAACCAGAATGTCAAACCTGCCTGTAACCTCGGCAATCTTCCTGACGCCGTCGATCTCAAACAGCCTGTTAATTACGTCGTCCCTCTTCTTTGAGTTCATCTTTATTCCTATGAGGGCCTTGATCCGGTACCCCAGCTCGTGATCGTTTACATCAATGGTGAACCGCTCGATCAGCTTGCGCCTCTGCAGGCTCTTTATCCTCGAGTACACCACGCTGGTGTTTACCCGGATCTTCTTTGACAGTTTTGGAACAGAGATCGCAGAGTTGTGTGACAGCTCCGATAGGATCATCATGTCAATCCGGTCCACTTTTGCCATGTCTTCGGATTATAATAGTATCCAATGTATAAAAATCTATTATATAGGATGCACGAAAATGCAAGAATTTCAAAAACGGTTTAGAATTTACCTTTTTTGTAGAGAGATTCCGCTAAAAGTACTGCGCCCTTGGCGGATCCCATCTTCTTGTTGTGTGAGAAGAGCACGTACTTGAGCCCGTGATCAAAGAGATCCTCCTTTTCCACCCGTCCTATGGTAGTGGTCATCCCGTCTCCCACCTCGCGGTCGATTCTTGGCTGTGGTCGTGTTGGATCCTCATGAAATGCATAGTAGTTCTCTGGTGCCGATGGCAGACCCCTGACCGTGATCTCCCGGTTGGCGTCGTCGTAGGCCTGCTTTGCCATCTGTGGATCAATCTCCTTTGCAGTCTCTACAAAGACCGATTCGGTGTGCCCGTCTATAACGGGAACCCGAGTGCAAGTGCTGCTGACCCCGATGTCTGCATCCTCGATCTTTCCGTCTTTTAGCCTTCCAAGAATCTTTTTGGTCTCCTTTCTGACCTTGTCTTCCTCATTGGGAATGAATGGCAGGATATTGCCGGATATGCTCATGGCCGACACTCCGGGAGTGCGCCCCGCACCAGAGATTGCCTGCATGGATGTCATGAGAACCTTCTTGGCACCGTACTTTTCGTATAGCGGCTTGAGCGTGATTGCCAGACCAGTGGTGGTGCAGTTCGGCAGCGGGGCCACCCACCCCTTCCAGTCCCGGTTCTTCTTCTGTACCTCAAGCAGTTCGGCATGCTCGTCGTTGATTCCTGGAATAAGTATTGGGACGTCCTCCTCGTACCGGTAGGCGGAGCTGGTTGAGATTACCGGAACAAGCGCTGCGATCTTGGTCTCGATGCCCCTGGCCGCTTTTGACTCGACTGCGCTGAAGACCAGATCCAGCTGTGACAGATCCAGGTCATCTACGGATCCTACGGTCATATCCTTGATGTATGAGGGAATCGGACCGTTCACCTCCCAGGCTATGATTCCGCTGTTGGAATCCCTGATGGCGTCCATGTATTTTTTTCCTGCAGAGCGCTCCGATGCAGCTATCTGCGTGACCTCGAACCATACATGATTCTCCAGTGATTGGACAAACTCCTGGCCCACGGATCCCGTTACGCCTACGATGGCCACCCTCTTTCTGCTCATTGGCATAAGTGCCCTGACTCGATTAATAATCCTTTTTGGACGGGATCTGAATCAGGGGCGCCGCATGTACGGAACCTGGTTCGGCGCGGATCCTGCACAGAGCCTGGAGCGCCGCAGCGGATACGGGACGTCTGCCGCAACCGGGCCGGTGCAGGAATGCGATCTCGCACGGCCGCAATCTGACAACACTTAAGATGGCTGCGGGCATAAACGCGTTATGAATCCCAAATTTTTTGTGGTGGCGGTCGCAATAGCCCTTGTTGCGACCCTAGGAGTGATTGCCGTCTCCGGGCAGGCCCTTACCGGCGGCCTTGCCGGCACCGGGCTCATCCCCCAGGACAGCGCCCCGCAGGAGGTCCTTCCCATAGAGATCCATCTCAAGGAGATACTGGTTCAGGATGTGGACCGGAGGTCTGCCGACATAAAGATCGAGTTCACAGTGGTCAACCCCAACACAAAATCCGTGCTGCTTCCCTTCGTGTCGTACCACCTGTACGAGGGCGATGCTCGGATTCATGCGGGAGAGATCGGCGAGCGTCTCGAGTCGCTGGTGGTGGGATCCAACTATGTGACCCTGCTCAGCAACCAGTCTGTCGTAATCCGCGACAGCTTTTCGATAAGGAACACCGGAAACACGCCAGAGTTCTGGAGCTCCCTTTACACGGACACCGCACAGTGGCGGGTTACCGGCGAGGCTACATACGCCCTGAGCTCGGTAACTGCCGGAGGCCAGAACGAGATATCCTTCGAATTTCCCTGAACGGTTCCTATGTATCCTAATTTTCACAAATTGTGATTGTTTGTTCACATATAGAAAAATCTGGAAAAGTATTATATGATCCGCTCATGACTTCTCTCTTAAATGGCAGAAGCATCAATGGCCGCATTTGGCTCAGCAGTAGGAGTATCAATAGCATTTGCAGTAGTCTGCTTTGCACTCCGAGGACGGGGACATCCCGAGTCCTTAGATTAGGAAGAGGATATCCCTTTACAATTTTTCTTTACTCGCCCAAGGGGAACGACTGCGCTAGGTCATCTCCTTGGTTTGGGTGCGCACTTCGGGGGAGCCAGGTTACCCGGATTGGTACAGCAGACGAGTCTCGTGCAATCGATCCACCGACCTTAACAGCGTCAACAGGATGCGCGGCCTTCAGATGTCTTATGGTTTTTCCTTGTCCATGCCCATCAGGCTCATCAGGGAGATCGACTTGCCGACCTTTTCCCTGATGTAGCATTTGCTGTAGTAAGGGCAGGATGCACAGTCCTCAGACGGCTCCAAGATGGGCGTCTTCTTGTCCTCCAGCAGGTTGTGCAGAACCCTGACCCGCCGCACGGTCTCCTCGAACATCTTCCTGTTTCTGGTGAGTGAGAACGAGGCCTCCTGCCTGTCGCCGGTGATGTAGATAATGATGCCGTCAAGCTTGCCGTATATCCACATGCATGCGTTGAGGTACAGCAGATCCCCCGCATTGGGGTTCTTCGGGGGCGCCGTAGCCGATCTGAAGAGAACTATCGCATCATCCACCATCATGTCTGCCTGGCCCCTCAGCTTGATGTCGTCTATCGCAAAGTCCTTTGCCTCAACACCGTAGTGAAGCTTGCGAAGCATCCCTGCCAGCAGCTCGTTGAAACCCCCGCGCCCGGTATGCTGTGGCTCTACCCTGTCATAGTACGAACGCCGCATGCACTGAACTGCCTCGGCCAGGTGTACCGTCTTGATGTCCTCTGCGTCTATCTGTATGTCCAGCTCCTTGCCTATCGAGTCCACCGCGTTCTGGATCAGATCCCGGTAGTTTCTATCGCCCATCATTGCAGCAACACTACCCAATCACCCTTAACCAGAAACCCGGAGATTCCGGCAGAGAATGTCAGAGTGGCAAAATGGGCGCCCAATCCCAGGACTGCCCAGATCAGCAGCTGCCCGGTGCCAAGGTAGACCACAAGAAGGAGCCATAGGGGCGGAACCGCAAGCATGAGCGCAGGAAAGGTGCCTATCCATACCGCGCCGACTGCCGCTCCGGCGTATCTTGATCACACCTACTCGCTCCCGGTAACGATCTTTGACATGACCGTCTCTGCCGGTATCTTCTGTTCTACGGCATACGCAATGGCCGCAAGATTCTGCACCTCGAAGGCGGTCAGCTTTGTAATCCCAACCGTAGTGGCAAAGCTGAACATCTTTGTAAATACATTGTTGCAGGCATTGAAGATCGCCCTCTCGAAGGATCTCTCAAACTCTGCAATTGCGTCCAGCTCGTCCTCTGACTGGGGAATCAGATCCTTGTACCTGGTGCCTGACAGCTCTGCAAACGCGTCCTTGATGGACGCGGCACCGATCATTCTTGACAGCAGCTCTCGGGGGGCGCCAGACGTCTGGGCCACGATCAGATCCTGGATCTGCGGCTCGTCAAGATTCCAGAACCTCCCCCTGATAACACTGAGCAGGTTGTAGGAGTCAATGTCCATGCCCACCAGGCGAGCAACGTCACGATCCCTCTCCTTGAGTCTGGCGCGGCCAAGCCGCGCGTAGAGAATCTTGTCAAAGTACGTGTCAAACACTTGGATGTTCTTCTTGTCGTTGTAGAGTGCGACGGCCTTGGCAATGTCATCGCCAAACCGGGTGGAGCCAAGGCTTGCGGCAGCCTCCTCCAGATCCTTTGATACCATGGCCTTGACGACGACATCCCGCTGCTTTACCAGCTCCTCTGCGTGCAGGTTCAGGTGTATCTCGGTCTCCTCCTGGGTCCTCTCCAGCGCCTTGCTCTTGAGAATGATCTTCAAGTTCCAGAGCAGGAACTTGAGATAGTATGCGTCAAGTATGACCGAGTCTCCTGCGGTCTTTGCTATGGAATAGTGAATGTCAGCCAGGTTGCTTCTCAGGGCAGACTCGATCTTCTCAGACGTGTACGGCTTTTCCACATCCGATACGGCATCGGCGTATGTGGTGTTCTTTATCCTTGTGACAAGCTCTCCGAGATCCCGCGACTCTGCCAGCGTCTGCAGCACCGCCCGAGACAGCAACCTCCCCCTCTTGCTGTATGACTTTACCGACGCATAGACCGTCTGCGAGCTGCCCATCGTGATGAATCTCATTGAAGCCGATTTTAAAGTTTGCCAGCGCGGTCCATGTGAGGCCGCCTGCCCCAGGCGCAGAACTCTGGCTGGGCGCACATCCATGTGCCCGGACAAACCCGGTGCCTGCTGTCCCAGCTGTCCACCCCCCGGCATGCCTCCGGCTCCAAGGCAGGCGGCACTATGACAATGTGTTCCGGATCTTCCTGCGTAGCCTCTGGCGGGAGCTGTGGCGCCTGCGGAGCCATCTTGTGCAGAATGCCAGCACCAAATCCCTCTCGGCCTCCGGCTCGTTCATAACCCCAGGATAAACTCTTCCTGAATCCCGACATCGGTGCCTGTGGTAGCCTTCAGGCCATCCACGGACAGCGGAAACAGGCTCTTCGAGTGTACCTTCGCAGTAGGCCCTTGATGTATCTTTCAAGCAGCGAGTAGGTAAAGCGGGGGCGAACTCCTCCATCTTAAAAAGACCCTCATGAATGGCCCATCCACCGCACCGTCATCAGACAGCACCCTCCCTGAGCATGTCCCTCCGGCCGCTCAAGCCGGGTAGCGCAAGGGAGATCAGCTCCCCTTCCGGGTGAGCCGGTAGTATGGAATGCCCCTCTCCTGCAGCGCCCGCGGGCCCCGCGTTAGCGGTAGCCTGCCGCTCTCCTCTACCACCCTCCTAGGGTCAGTATCTCGTCCAGATCTCGAAAGACCCCCGAGTAGATGTTCTTCCACATGGTGCCATTCCTCGCTATCTGCCTGGAGATCGCAGTACGCGTCCTGTCTGCAGGTTTGCCCCGGGTGGCCCAGAATGCGCAGATGTCGCGCTGCCGCACGGCCTCGCCGGCAGTTCTGCGGTCTTTGTCTGAAGGTGTTGAATATGGCAAGATGAAGATCGTGTTTTGCCCCCATACAGGGAACCATATCATGACATATAAATATATTTTGGGATCTATCCCCAAAGAAGTAGATTTAAAGATTTAGTTTTTATCCATATTTAAAATCTTATGCTTAAATAATTTTAACCCCGCTGGTTATCAATGAATTCTAGAAACCACAAGTATGCTCTATTACTTGTGGCAGCGGTAGCCGTAACATCAACGGGCGTAATGTCACAAGCATTTGCCCAATCAGTCGACGACGGAATGGACGGATACGTACAAGGAACAAGTGGAATATACACAGCAAATCCCAACGAGTGTTGGTATGACGACGGCGATGGTGGCATGCTGCCTTGCCGTATAGATACCGAGACACTGCATGGATGCTGACAAGCATCATCACTGGTACTCTTCATGACCCCCGGTGTAGCATTCTTCTACGGTGGACTGTCACGTCAAAGAACGCAGTCAACGTAATCGGAATGACCTTCATCGTAATGGGTCTGATGGCGTTCCAGTGGGTGGCCTTTGGGTACTCACTGGCCTTTGGTCCAATAGACAACGATGCAAACATGTTCATGGGAAGCCTTCAATATGCCGGACTAAACCAGGTGTCACACTTTGCCCCACTAGGCGAACCAGGTCCATGTACTGACACATGGTCAGCAGCCTATCAGATGCAGGTGTTTCACGACGATGAGACATGTAGCGTCTCTTGGCCCGGAACAATCCCACACCAGCTATTCATGGCGTTCCAAGGAACCTTCGCAATTATCACCCCAGCACTAATTGTTGGCGGTCTAATTGACAGGATCAAGTTCAGCGCTCTGATAATCTTCGTCCTCCTATGGGGGACACTGGTCTATGACCCCATTGCCCACTGGGTATGGGGAGGTGGATACATCGGAGGCGGTGCACTAGATCTGAACCCAGACTTGTCACCCAGCTTTGCACTCGACTTCGCCGGCGGTACTGTCGTACACATATCCTCAGGATTCTCTGCATGGCGGGAGCCCTGATACTTGGCCGAAGACTCGGCTATGGCAAGGTTCCCATGGAGCCACACAACGTTCCAATGGTTGTACTTGGTGCATCCATTCTATGGTTCGGTTGGTTCGGCTTTAATGCGGGAAGCCAGGTTATGGTCGACGGAGTCACCGTAAGCGCTTGGGTAGTGACTAACCTCGCTACTGGAGTATCTGCTGTTACATGGCTGCTGATGTCTTGGGCGCATACAGGCAAACCAAGCATTGTAGGTGCTGCAACCGGAGCGGTTGCGGGTCTTGTTGCAATCACGCCAGCATCTGGCTGGGTTGGACCAATGGCCGCAATCATCATAGGAACTGCAGCCGGCACAATATGCTATGCCAGCGTTGCCTTCAAGAATGCACGCAAATGGGACGATGCTCTGGATGTATGGGGAGTACACGGAATGGGCGGCCTTACGGGCGCTATTCTTACAGGTACCCTTGCCAGTCCGCACATATGGGATACCGGTGACGGTATTGGTGCGTGGACCGGAACACCAGAGGGCATGGAACAGCAAGGAATCAGCATCCTAGGCGCCATCATCTCCGTAGCATACGCGTTCTCCGTTACCCTAGTGATACTGAAGGTAATGGATCTCGTATGGCCAGGTGGAATCAGAGTCACTCCTAAAGAAGAGGAGATCGGCCTTGATCTTGCCCAGCACGGAGAAAGAGCATACGTAAACGAGTAAAAAACTTCTTCTTTTCTCTTTTTATCTTAGAGCGACTGCCAGAGCGGGCTATGCCCGAGCTGCCGGCATCCGCGTGGTGCGCCACGGTCTGTGATCCCGGCAAACCCAAATGCATTTAGTTCGCGTGTCAGCAGTCAGCATGTGATAGTGTCCACCGATGATCTGTCCGGGATCCTGCAGGACGAGGATCTGCTGCTGGTAGATGCCAGATCCTTTGCCGAGTACGCCCAGGATCACATCCCCGGCGCCGTCAGCCTCTCCCTCTTCACGTTTCACTGGATAGACAGCTCCCGCCAGGGGATCGCGTCGTTTGCCCGCCAGACAGCCAGGCTTCTCTCCATGGCCGGGGTGGACGGGGGCAAAAAGGTGGTATTCTACGACGACACCTCAGGAATGCTTGCGGCCCGGGGCGTCTGGCTTCTGACGTACCTGTCACATCCAGACGCGCACATGCTTGACGGCGGGCTGCAGAAGTGGAGGATGGAGGGCCGACCCACGGAGAAGAGGGCAAATGCCTTTCTACCCTCCCGGTTTGATGCAGTGCCTGACGGGTCAGTCATTGTAGGCTTTGAAGACATACGGGACAACCTCCACAACCTGACCATAATTGATGCCCGCAGTGCGGCCGAGTACGACGGAACGTCCATCCGGGCGGCCAGGGGAGGCCACATACCGGGCGCCATCAACATCAACTGGGAGGAGAACCTCACAGATGCGGGAACCTTCAAGAACGCAGGCTCCCTGTCCGGGATGTACCGCATTCCGCGAGATGCCGAGGTGGTGACATACTGTCAGGGTGCATACCGGGCTGCAAACTCGTTTCTTGCCCTCAAGAGGATGGGATTCAAGCGGGCAAGGGTGTACCTGGGATCCTGGGCCGAGTGGGGAAACATGCCGGAACTACCGGCGGACTAGGTCCGGGGCTTCCAGCGCAGCTGGTTGTATACCAGCTCGGGCCTTATCTGCCTGAACGGCAAGCCGCCGCCGTCGTACCACTTTGTAAAGAACTCAAAGAGGTGAAGCCTGAGGGACTGGATGTAGACTATCAGCCCCTCGATCATCATGATACCTATGTTTCCACCTATGATCATTACCCAGGCACCTATGGATGCGGCACCGCCAAGCGATACGTACACGTTGTTTACCGTGAGCAGCAGGGCCGCGTGCACCAGCAGCATGATCCCAATCCGGGCATAGCTTATGGTGTGCGCCAGGGACTCCACCGTCTTTCCAAGCAGGACCTCCATGACGACGGTTGCCACACTGCCCCCCTCCTCGGGATGCTTCTTTGTGTGCATCATTCCGCCGACCATCATAACCGCTATGGACGCGAGCACGATTACCACCGCAATTCTTGTTACAATCCACACCTGGGCCCACTCTCCCAGAAATATGGTGACCCACGGCACCGGCTCTGTGTGAACCCGTGAGTACATGTTTATCACGTCGTACTGTGATCCTATCGCGCACATCATAATGACCACGATTCCACCATACAGGGTGACGTTTGGAAGGGCCTCCAGGTACAACGCAATCTTGTGGCCTGCCCGGATCAGCTTCCTTATGCGGAGCGCCATGGCCCACAACAGGTGAACTATTCCCAAGAACAGGGATACCTTGAGTATGTCTATTACCTGCTCGAAGGTGAGCTCGGCTACGGTGAGGGATCCCACTAGCCACGAGACGGAGTACAGCGGTCCGCCCTTCGCCAGCAGAGTCCCAAATGGCTCAAAGTGGTCTATGTGGAATCCAAACATCTCGCCGGTGCCGACGCCCGCTATGGTAGCGGCGCCGCCAGATATGGCAAGCAGCATGCCCCAGCGCGACAGGGTTCCCTGTCCCTTTACCTTGAGCAGCAGCCCCAGTCCCATCAGCAGCAGCCCATGACCCAGATCTGCAAACATTATGCCGTAGAAGATGGGCCACATCAGCGCAATCATCGGGGTGGGATCCGACTCTTTTTTGCAGGGGATTCCCTGGCTCTGGGTGATTACCTCAAACGTCCTGATGAACCTCTTATTCTGAAACAGTGTCGGAGACTGCTCCACCAGTTTGGGATCCGTAACATCCTCCACCACAGACATCCACCTCCCCATGATATCCTTGAACCGCTTCTCCATGTTTACCGGTATGAACCCCTGAATTACTGCAAAGTGCCTGGTGCCTCCTGGTTTTCTCACAGACTCCAGAATGTCCTTTGCCATCCTGGTGACTCGTGAATGACCATAATGTCTCGCCGGATCTTCTTCTTCACGGAGGAGATCTCCTTTTCCAGTGAGGATTGTTTTGATGCCAGCTCCTTGATCTTTGACTCTGCCAGCGCGTGTGCCTCGCTGGGAACCTGCGGGAAGCCTTCGGGTATGCCAAATGGGTTGGAGTTAAAGCTCCGCATTGTCTTGAGGATCCTGTCTGCATCAGCAGCATCAGAGATTACCAGCACCGCCGCCCGCTCCTTTCCCTCCAGCTCGTACTTTGTAATTGTGGCACCGTCTAGGGATCGCTCTATCTCTGCATAGTCTGTGGTGTTGATTACAAACAGGTTGGTGTAAAAGTATCTCATCAGTCCAAATCCCGCAACGCTCATCTTCAGTCTCTTGACAACATCCAAGGTGTCCTTCAGGGAGCGGTACTCGTCTAGGGATCTCCTTGTGTCGTCTAGGTCCGACAGCAATGCAGAGGGCCGGTCTATTACCTGGGGCGCCCGGCTACCCATGTCCCTAACCAGCGAGGCGATCTCGTCTATCTCATAGTCCTTCTTTTTGATGGTGGTACCCTTGAAGAGAATCTCCAGCATCCCCACCCGGGGTGGCACCCCAAGCCCCTTTACAACGTCGTCTACCGACTGGAAGAGCTTCTGGGCATCCAGCATCAGATCATCAATCTCCGGTGTCAGCTGATCGCTGTCCGTATCCACCTTGTGGAACCACTCGAACTCGGCAAGGCGGGATACAGCCTGCGGCGATTCTCCCCTTGGAAGAATCACACTTGCCAGTTTCAGATCTGCTACTACCAAGACACCCCACGGGAATTTTTCTGGTTTTTAATATCTTTCTCACAGCCCGCTCCTGCGCGCTGCCGGGACTTGGCCGTGGTCCCCATGTTTTGCATGGCCGTTGATCCGCGCCGGTCTCGCAGGCATGGCCGCCCCAACCGGCAGTCCGGGCAGCCGTGACAAGTCTCTCCCTTACTGGCGGTCACCTAGAAGACAGGAATCCTTCCGGCATCATTTCCGGCATGTGACGCCACAGGCCCGCCGGAAGGCCGCGGATTTCTTTTAGGCGGATGATCATCTGCCCAATGCGGCACGGATTTTCCAAACATTAAAATCCATTATTGATATTCCGAAACCCGTTGACATCCGATCCAGCTCTGGAGAGAACTATCGACAAAATTCTCAACCACACGAAAGATGAAATTCTCTCAGGCCTCAAGACATCCCTGGAAGAGTCCCACGGCACCTTGGACGACTCGCTTCCCAGACTGGAGCACGAGTACGAGAAGATGATCAGCGATGGAAGAAAGGAGGCCGACAAGCTGGAGAAACAGCTGGTGGGAAGCTCGGATCTGGAGGCGCGAAACAGACAGCTTGTGTTGGTAGAGGAGTCAGTTGAGAGGGTGTTTGCGGACGCCATAAAAAAGATACGCAACGCCAAACGGGATGCCGCATACGCCGGCATGATATCTGACATGCTGGATGAGTCCACAAAGGTTTTGAGAACCCCGCAGGTTATGGTCTTTACCAGCACGCAGGACAATGGAATAGTAAAGAAGCTACTCTCAAAGAGTACCGATGCAGAGCTGGCACCGGACAGCATCGAGTGCATGGGCGGGATAATAGTCAAGTCCAAGGATGGAATCATGACCTTTGATAGTACAGTAGACGCAAAGTTGGAGAGAATGAAGCCTTTAATTAGGAAAAAAATTGCAACCAAGTTCGGAATAGGTAGTTGATATGGCAGTAGAAGGAAGAATAGTATGGGTTAGCGGTCCTGCAGTGAGGGCAGACGGAATGGCCGCGGCAAAGATGTACGAGACCGTCACGGTGGGCAATGCCAAGCTGATAGGCGAAGTAATCCGCCTTACCGGAGATGTGGCATTCATACAGGTGTACGAGTCCACCAGCGGACTCACGCCGGGCGAACCGGTTGTGGGCACTGGAAACCCACTATCCGTACTTTTGGGACCCGGAATCATTGGTCAGATTTATGACGGCATACAGAGACCCCTCAAGGAGCTCTCAAAGAAGTCCGGCTCTTTTATCGGCAGAGGGATCGTTACCACTCCGGTGGATATGACCAAAAAGTATCACTTTATACCCACAGCATCGGTGGGCGACTCGATCGAGTCGGGAAACATAATCGGTACCGTCAAGGAGACCGATCTGATCGATCATGGAATAATGGTGCCCCCGAACCACCCCGGCGGCAAGATCACCGACATCGTCTCCGAGGGCGACTACGACCTCGAGACCGAGATTGCAACAGTAGAGAAGGACGGCCAAAAGTCTCCCCTCAAGATGTACCACAGGTGGCCTGTACGAACCCCCCGGCCCTACAAGGCCCGGTACGATCCAACGGTACCGCTACTCACGGGCCAGCGGGTCATCGATACCTTCTTTCCCATCGCAAAGGGAGGCACGGGCTCGATTCCTGGCGCCTTTGGAACGGGCAAGACAGTCACGCTACACCAGATTGCAAAATGGGCCGACTCTCAAGTGGTAGTCTACATCGGCTGCGGCGAGAGGGGAAACGAGATGACAGAGGTGCTAGTGGAGTTCCCGCACCTCAAGGACCCGCGAACCGGCAAGCCGCTGATGGACAGGACAGTCCTGGTGGCAAACACAAGCAACATGCCTGTGGCAGCCAGGGAGGCCAGCATATACACGGGAGTCACCATAGCCGAGTACTATCGCGACATGGGAAAGGATGTCGTGCTTGTAGCAGACTCTACCAGCCGGTGGGCCGAGGCTCTCCGCGAGATGAGCGGAAGGTTGGAGGAGATGCCCGCAGAGGAGGGATACCCGTCATATCTGGCATCCCGACTGGCAGAGTTCTACGAGAGGGCCGGCCGCGTGAAGGCACAGGGAAGCCCCCAGCGTGACGGCTCGGTTACCCTGGTGGGCGCAGTATCGCCGTCCGGTGGCGACTTTACCGAGCCCGTAACAACGCACACCATGAGATTCATCAAGACCTTCTGGGCGCTGGATGCCAAGCTGGCGTACTCGAGGCACTATCCATCCATCAACTGGATGAACAGCTACTCTGGATATCTGGCAGATATCGCAAAGTGGTGGAGCAAGAACATCGGCGAGGACTGGCTGGCCCTTCGAAGCGAGGTTTACGGCGTGCTTCAGAGGGAGGATACCCTGAAGGAGATAGTGCGGCTGCTGGGACCAGAGGCGCTGCCAGACGAGGAGAAGCTGATACTGGAAGTTGCAAGAATGATCAAGATAGGTATCCTGCAGCAGAACTCGTTTGATGACGTAGACACCTACTGCAGTCCTGAAAAGCAGTATCGCCTGCTGGAGATGCAAGTCGAGTTCTACAGGCGCGGACAGCAGGTGCTCAAGGAGGGAGCCACGCTAGTGGATATCCGGGCAATGCCCATAATCTCATCAATACTAAAGGCCAGAATGAGTATCAAGGATGACGAGATGCCCAAGTTTGCCACACTGTTAAAGGATATGGACGAGCAGTTCAAGAGTATCAAGGGGGTAAAGGTCTCAAGTTGAGCGTCAAGGGAGGGGTCCAGTACAGCAAGATCGCCGAGATCAAGGGGCCGCTGGTAATAGTAGACGATGTGGAGAACGCCGCCTTTGACGAGCTGGTGGAGATCGAGACAACCGAAGGCCAGAAGAGGCTGGGCAAAGTACTCGAGGTCGGAAATGGCAAGGCCGTAGTGCAGGTCTTTGAGGGAACCACGGGACTGTCCATCTCAGGCACCAACGCAAAGTTTGTCGGCAAGGTAATGGAGATGCCCGTCTCCCGTGAGGTGCTGGGCAGGGTCTTTGACGGACTTGGCAGACCAAAGGACAACCTGCCGGATCCGATTGCAGACAAGTTCGTAGATATCAACGGCGAGCCCATGAACCCGGAGCAGAGAGAGTACCCCAAGGACTTTATCCAGACCGGCGTCTCTGTCATAGACGGCATGATCACCCTGGTTCGCGGCCAGAAGCTTCCCATCTTCTCCGGCTCCGGAATGTCACACAACATACTGGCAGCCCAGATAGCAAGACAGGCATCAGTAGTCGGCACCAAGGATGACTTTGCGGTAGTCTTTGCGGCCATCGGCGTGCAGTACAGCGAGGCCGAGTACTTTAGGAAGAGCCTGGAGGAATCAGGTGCCCTGAAGAGAAGCGTGCTGTTCTTGAATCTGGCCGACGATCCCGCCATCGAGAGAATAATCACGCCCAGGGTGGCGCTGACGGTGGCCGAGTACCTGGCCTTTGATCTTGGAATACATGTCCTCGTCATACTTACCGATATGACAAACTACGCAGAAGCGCTAAGGGAGATCAGTGCTGCCCGTGAGGAGGTGCCTGGAAGAAAGGGCTATCCGGGCTATCTGTACACCGACCTCTCCACCGTATACGAGAGGGCAGGCAAGCTGGTGGGAAGAAAGGGAAGCGTGACCCAGGTGCCCATTCTATCCATGCCGTCTGACGACATTACGCACCCGATACCGGATCTTACCGGCTATATCACCGAGGGCCAGATAGTCCTGGGCAGGGATCTCTTCAGGCAGGGCATATACCCACCGGTAAACATCCTGATGAGCCTCAGCAGGCTGATGAAGGACGGGATCGGCAAGGGCAGAACCCGGGAGGATCACGGCGAGATCTCCAATCAGAATTACGACGCATACTCAAGAGCCCAGGAGGTGAGGGCCCTGGCAGGAATCGTGGGAAAGGCAGGACTGACCGACATAGACCTCAAGTACATGAATGTCGGAGACGGATTCGAGAAGAGCTTCCTCTCACAGGCAACAGACGAGAACCGAACCATCGAGGAGACGCTCAAGATACTGTGGGGCATAGTCTCCAAGCTGCCCAAGAACGAGATCACCAAGGTAAAAGACAAGTACATAGAGCAGTACTACGGGAAAAGTTAGCCTCATGTCTTTTGGACAGAATGTAGCTGCGACAAAGATCGAGCTCCTAAAGTACAAGCGCTCAAGCCAGGTGGCCACCATGGTCCAGAAGATCCTCGACGACAAGCGCAAGGTGCTCCTGAAGAACATCGAGGAGATGATAGAGGAGGCCTCAAAGGCCAGGGGCGGAATCTGGGATCCGCTGCAGGACATCTACAGATCCGTCAGCGAGGCGTACCTGCTACTGGGAACATCCACCGTCGACTCGGTGGCCCAGATGACGCCCGCGGTGATGGAGGTGGATGTAAGCATAAAGAGGGTGGTGGATGTCAAGATACCGGCGCTCAACGTTACAGAGAAGGACACAAAGGCCATGCCCTACGGATTTGCCGACACAAACTCGTCAATAGACAGGGCGGCAAGGCAGATCAAGGTGCTGCTGCCGCGAATATGCAAGGCAGCCGAGTACGAGAACTCGATATTCAGTCTGGCAAAGGCCCTGGAGAAGACCCAAAAGCTCCTCAACGCTCTGGAGAATGTGATCATACCGCAGTACCACCAGAGAATCAAGTTTATTCTTGCCACCCTGGAGGAGAGGGAGCGGGAGGAATTCGCAAAACTAAAAAAAGTCAAGGCTGCAATGGAGAAGAGGAAGCAATGACAAAAAAAAGCATCAAGAAACTGGTGGATGGCTCAAAGTCGTCTCTGAGTGAGAGTTTTGACAAATTCTCAAAGAACGTAGGGAAAGATCTGGCAGGCATCAAAAAGAAGACCCTAAAGAGCATCTGAAGGCGTCTGCAGATCCTAGCTCTGCCCGGAGTGTTGTAGGATGCAGATCGTAGCACCCGGATGGTTCTGGCAGCAGGCCAGCTATAGCAGAGCCTTGGGATAGCGGCAGTCCCCCCCCCCACCGATCCATGGGTACGGCGGGGACTTGTGCAAAGCAGGGCGCAAAGGCCCGCATGGGCGCACATGTTCCCGTGCCGGGACTTGTTATCATGATTTAAATATGGAATTTGAAGAGCAAGAATCGATAATGAAGACTATCACGCTGGCACTACTGGCTGCAGCAGTAATCAGCATCTCAAGTGTTACCGGCATGGCGTACGCACAAGAAGGCGCGCAGGGCAGCTCCGATTCACTGAGGTTGGTTGGAGCCGGCCTTGCATTTGGTCTTGCGGCAGGTGGTGCAGGCATCGGCTTGGGTCATGTAGGGGCAGCCGGCCTTGCAGTCATAAGTGAGAACCCCGCGCTACAGTCAAAAGTATTCATATTCGTGGGCATGGTAGAGTCAATCGCCATCTACGGCATAGTAATGATGTTCATCATTCTGGGCCAATAAGCCACACACGATCTTTATTTTTAATTATATTCCAGCTGGCTTACGTCCAGCGTGCGTCGGCAGTACCTGCACTTGAGGATCACACCCTCCCTGTCCACCACATCCATCACGGACTCGATGTGCTCCCGGCTGTTTGTGATGCAGCCAGGGTTCGAGCACCGGAATATGCGGCCTATCTCGTTTGGCAGCGATACCCTGCGCTTCTCCACAAGCTTGTAGTTCTTGATGATGTTGACCGTGGCCGAGGGCGCGATTATCGCAAGCTTGTTGGTGTCGTCGCCCTGGAGAAACATGTTCTCGACCTTTATGATGTCCTTCTTTTTGAACTTCCCGCTGGGCACGTTGAGCGCAACGGTGATCAGGCTGCCGTCCAGGCCGTCAACGCCCAGCGCGTCCAGTACCTGAAGGCCCCTGCCCGCATCTATGTGATCGATCACGGTACCATCGCGAATCCTCCTGACT
Source organism: Geodia barretti (assembly GCA_030341885.1). NCBI lineage: Eukaryota > Metazoa > Porifera > Demospongiae > Tetractinellida > Geodiidae > Geodia > Geodia barretti. The sequence continues at coordinate 209,167 of CASHTH010003886.1, read as the reverse complement.
ATCAGCTCCGACTCCTGCATCAGCATAATTTGTATATTGTACTGGTATATATCCATGGGATATGGAGGAGTTTTTTCAGGAGGACGTGATCTCGATCCGGGACATGGACAGCGAAAAGCTGGAGAGTATCTTTGGTGCCACCGAGAAGATCCTGCGGATGCCGCCGGACTCGCGCCGGAAGATTACCCTGGGAAGGACACTGGGCTACCTGTTCTTTGAGCCAAGCACTAGGACGCGGCTGAGCTTTCAGGCCGCAATGGCAGCCACCGGCGGCACGTCCCTGGGAATCGCCGATGTGACGTCATCGTCTACCCAGAAGGGCGAGAGCCTCGCAGATACGGTGAGGATCATGTCCATCTACTCTGATGTCCTCGTCCTGCGGCATCCAAGTGACGGCTCCAGCAGGTTTGCCGCCGAGGTCTCAGACAAGCCGGTCATAAACGGGGGAAGCGGCACCGAAGAGCACCCCACCCAGGCAATCCAGGATCTGTTTACCATCAAGAGGGAGAAGGGCAAGATCGACGGGCTGAACATCGGCATAGTGGGAGATCTCAAGTACGGAAGGACGGTCTACTCGCTGCTGTACGGGTTGGGAAACTATGACGTCAAGGTGCATCTGATATCCCCCAGATTCGCTGCGAATCCGCTCCGACTCTGTCTATGAGATCAAAAAGCGGCTCTCGTTTACCGAGTCTGCCAGCCTGGAGGACGTGATCGACGATCTTGATGTGGTGTACGTTACAAGAATACAGAAGGAGCGGTTTCCCGACGAGGAGGAGTACCTCAAGGTCAGGGGGAGCTATGTGATCGGCCTGGACATGGTGAAGAGGATGAAGAGCGGTGCCATAATCATGCACCCGCTGCCTAGGCTTGATGAGATCTCCGCAGACATCGACCGCTCCCGGAACGCCAAGTACTTCAAGCAGGCAGAGTACGGCAAGTACACCAGGGCCGCCCTGCTGGGGCTGATCCTAAACAAGAACGGCTTTTAGGGCGCGGCCCTGCCGGCACAAAGGGCGCTCCCGCGGCAGTGCGTACAGGAGCTGCGACGCGCGCAGGACTTTAGGTGATAAACATCCTCGAGTCCATCTTTTCGTGCCTCATCTGGCATATGTCAAGGTGTGGTGAGAACTGCCAGATCTCAGATGCCGGAACGTCCATGCTCTCTCGAATTGCCCCGATGACTTCCGGCTTGAGCTCGTGGATGATCTCCTGCCCCTCAAGGTGCTGGATTACCCCCAGGCGCAGCGCGGCCCCCACCACGCTGACGACGAAGCCATAAAGAAACGAGAGTGCGGCCCTCTCCCGGTCTATTCCCAGGGCATGCGAGCACACCCCAAACGCGACAGGGTACGTGCACGGGGTGGAGCCGCCCCTGACGGCCTCAAGGAACTCTGACAGAACGCCATCCCCGGCAAATCGGTGCACGGTCTTTGACAGCTGGGTGCCCGAGCTGCACGATACCTCCCTGGCCTCCCTGACCGCCTTTATGGCAAACACCGTCTCGTCCACCTCCAGAATCGACTCCAGGTCGTGCCTTTCCGCAAGGCCGACCACGTTTGCCAGCGCAACGCAGTCACAGGGACCGAGCTGCTGCGCGATCTGGGCCGAGATGAACTCCACCAGATCCTCCTTTGAGACCGGCCCCTCCACAAGCAACGTCTCAAGACCGCTGGATGTGGAGTACAGGCCTGTGGGGAAGAAGGAATCAGATACCTGAAGCACTCCAAGATCCCGGAGCATCTCGTCTGCCTTCATACACACATACTCTGGCATTGGGCTCAAAAACCTTGTCCCGGACCGTCCCAAGCGGCCTGATTCGTGCACGCCATCAGTAGTAGTGGTGCATCTGCCGCTGCTCCAGCCCCTCCTGCTCCCAGTGGTTGTGGTTTCTTCCGGGCTCCTTGTGGGCGTGAACGGTCCCATCGATGTGGCAGTGCGTATTGTCGATCAGATCCTTCACAAAGACGTCATCCACGTTCAGGATCATGTTGGCTGCCTCGACGGCAGTCTTGACAACCTGCTGCTTTACGGCCAGCGACTCGACCACGGTGCCGGCCATGTCGTCCAGCTCCCTGGTGCCTGCGTTTACGCCGTACCAGCAGCCGTTGCCGGCTACCGCATACATTGATCTCATCGCGGGCAGCGCATCAAGCGCGCTCATCCCCAGATTGCGCGCAAGCGTCATCGGAATCTCTTCCAAGGCGTCGGCGAACCGCTCTACCACCACCTGCTCCTTTCCCTCCAGGCATGGGGCTCGCTCCCTGATCTTTTTTGCCATGATCGCCTCGCAGGATCCGCCTCCATACACTATGAACGGGGACTCGATAAAGTTTCGGAGCACGCAAATGGCATTCAGGGCGGTGCGGTGGAACTCGTCCAGATGGCGCTTGGAGCCTGCCCGCAGGAGGATCGTAACCGATCCTGGATCTTCGGACTCGACAAACACCATCCTGTCGCCGCCGACGCTCTCCTCGTGGACCCTGCCTGCGAATCCCAGCTCGCCACCAGAGATGCCCTCAACGCTCCTGCAGACCTTGGCTCCGGTCGACTTTTCCAGCCACCACAGATCATTGTACTTGGCCCTGCGAACAGACATGATCCCCTCCCGCGCGAGGCGCTCTTGGGCCAGCCCGCTGATCCCCTTTCTTGACACCACTAATCCGGCCCCGGAGTCAACGACCTTTTTGACGGTCGCAAGGACGTCGAGATCCTCCTGTGAGGCAAACCGGCCCATCTGCTCTGGGGATGTTATCTCGATCTCAGACTCGGCCTTGGTTCGCATCGTCTCAAGCGGATCGTTTAGCAGGAGGACCTTCACGTTGCCGACGGTGCGCGGCATCCCCGGGTTGTCTGCCGGCTTGTCGATCACCGTTCCCCTCACCAGCCGAATGTCGGCAGGATCTCCGGGCTTCTCCTCGATCTTTATGTCGTCCGTATTGACCGTCCCGCGCTCAAGATCGGCTACCTGGCATACCGCGTCGATGAACACGTCTGCCATACGGCCGTCGGGCAGAGCATCAAACAGCGCCTTACCCTCAAGGCATGAGACTGCAAGGCTGCGCATCATCGCCCTGTCCCCGGCATCGGCCTCGATCCTGATCTCGTCCAGTGCCTCCAGCGCGTACTTCATGCCCTCCTCAAAACCCCTTGTGATAACCGCGGTTGGAAACCCCCTGCCGAGCAGCTCCTTTGACTGCCTGAGCATGGCGCCCATCAGGACCGCGGCCGAGATGGTGCCGTCGCCAACGTGTGTGTCCACGGTGTTGACCGCATCCACCACCGCCTTTGCAGCAGGATGGTCAACGTCCAGCTTTCGCAGGAATGCCCCCCCGTGCTTTGTTACGGTCGCCTCGCCAAGTATGTCTATGTACACCTTCTCCATCCCCCGCGGTCCCAGCGAGGTCTTGATCACGTCCGTTACGAGTATGCCGGCGACCACATTGTACGTCTGCGAGTCACGTCTTCCGATGCGGGAGAGGTCGGGGTTGAATATATCCGGATACTTCATTCCGTCCGTCGAGTCTGAAAAATATTAAACCTTGCTGAAACCGGCTTCTTTGTCTGGGTATGACCCTGCGTACCGGGGCGCGTCTTTGCGTCCAGCGCGGCAGGCCGCCCCGCATGCAGGCTCATCGCCGAACCCGTACGAATGGACTATCTTTGGTGGGTGGAGGCATGTGGTCACTTGCCGGCCAAGGTTTTCTTGCCCGGGGCATCGTCACCCGGACCGCCGGATCCCGTTCCGCTGCCGCCCATTATCGAGTCCCCCTCCTGGAAGTGTCTCAGATCTTCTCCCTCGATAACATCCTCTTCTGGGGGGATGTAATCCCTGACATCGTGCCGGGCCTTTCCTGGGTACCGGCTCTGGGTCGCAAGAGCCACGGCGATAAACAGGATGAAGGACACGATAGGCGGTATGAAGGTATCAAGACCAGCCAGATCTTCTGGGAACGAGAAGAAGAAGTACAGCCGGAGAAATGAACCCACAAGAAGGGAGGCAATTGCGGCGGGCATGTTCGCCTTCTTCCAGAACAGGCCGAATGTGAGTGGGGCAAGCGCGCCGGCAAATACGATATCAAACGCCAGGATAAGGTAGATTCCGGGCGCCGGGGCAAAGTAGCCCAGGGCCGTTCCGGCAATCATCATGGGTATGAGCGCTATGCGCGTCATGACAAGAAGCTTCCTGTCGTTCATCGTGGCCTTGCCGAGCCACCTCCTGCGAATTATCCTGCTGATCAGGTTCCTCGACACCACGCTGGAGATTGCCAGCAGTCCCCCGCTGGCAGTCGACATTGACGCGCCTATGATGCCCATCAGTATGCCTGCCCCAATGGCAAAGGGCAGGTGCCCCGTAACCAGCAGCGGAAGCGCGAGGTTGGGCGCGGTGTCCGGGGCCAGGTAGTGGTACGCTATGATTCCCATCATCGTGGTTGGCACCACCGTGAACATCGTCAGCAGTCCGCCCATCAGAGCTCCCCTCTGCGCAGTCTTGGGGTTCTTGGCTGCAAACACCCTCTCCATAAAGTCCAGCGCTATGATATCGCCCAATCCCAGCGCCAACAGGCCGGCCCAGTTAATCAGTGCACCGTTGGCTACATCAAACAGCCCGGACAGATCAAGAAACTCCGGCGGGGCGCTACTGTAGATCACATTCCACGGGGCGTCGGCAAATCCTCCGGCAAAGAACAGAAATCCGGCCCAGAATGCACCTATTGCAAGGTAGACTTGGAACAGGTTGGTGTATGCAGACGCAAACAGCCCGCCGGTCATGGTATAAGCCACCACGACCAGCGCCGTGATCAGTATACCCCAGAAGTAGTCTATTCCAAAGACGGTCTCCAGAATAAAACCGCTTGCCGCCAGGTTGCCTGCGACCAGAATGATAAAGCTGATTATCATCAAAACTCCGGAGATTCCCTCCGCGCCGTTGCCGAACCTTCTAAAGTAAAAATCTGGCAGGGTAATCATCGACATCTTATTGAGCGGTTTTCCGTAGAATGCGGCCACGACCAGCAGGCACATCCCCAGGCCGATTGGCGTTATCGCGCCCGCCCAGAACCCGAACTCAAAGACGAGGGCCGCATTGCCCAGGGTGGAGTTTCCGTCAACGGCCTGCGCGGCAAGCATCGTCCCGACCAGCGCCAGCGGCAGGCTCTTCCCTGCAACGATCAGCCTCTTTCCGCTGCCCCGCACCAGCTTGCCGGCAAAAATTCCAACGATAAGAGTGACTGCTATGAACACTGCTATCGCTATTCCAAAATCACCAAACTCGGCCATTTAACAACTAGTAATTAGTCAACATGTTATTTAAATATTGAAAAATTGCAGTAAAGTACGTTTTAGCGAACAAAAAATTAAACGTATACTACAATTACCAATAAAAATTGGACGCATGCCACAATTATGGTAAAAGTTGTGCGCCAGCATCCCACGGAGACGACGCCGGGCACGGGCCGCCGGCATGCCGTCCCCGCAGGCGGCCGCTACCGCCTTACCCCGACTCGCGCCGGCGCCGTACGTCCGTACCGCACGGGTTCGTCTGTCACATCGGACCGGTCGCAGGTATTTTTCCGGATGTGCCGTTTCGTGCCCGAATGAAGTGGGGCGTAATGTCACACCTTGCGCCTCCCCACAAGATTAATAGCTACGGCGACAAACCCATGCATGGATAAGCAGTTTGGCCTCGCGGCTCTTCTGGTTCTTGTGGGATTTGGGATTACACAGCTGGAGCAGGACGGCGACGGCTCATTTCTAGTGGGCATTGGCATAGGGACGATTGTGATCGCATCGTTCTGGATTGTGCTGAGGATAATCAAGGATTTAAAGAGAAAGTAGTCTTTGCGGCAGGGCCGCGGCGTGATCTGTCGTTGCGCACGCACCAGCTGCCTGTCGCCACGCCAAAAGGAAACCCACAATGCAGTCTGGGAAACTGCACGGCTCGGAGAGTGCGCGCGCCGCTACAAAATATTAAAAGCAAGCCAAACATATTCAGTATTGTGCCTGGCAAGGGATACGCAACCATAGGCCTGAAACCCGGCACCTATACCCGCCTGCAGAGCATCACGGATGCGTTCTATCCAGGAATGTTTCTGCCCAGTACCCTGATAATGTTGATGAACGAGGTAAAGCTGGGGCGCTATTCCATTGAATCCCACAGGATGAAGATTGACACGGCCGGGAGATACTACACCATGACCATAAGGGCAGATGTGAAGGACTGGCTGAGGGAGAAGTATGATCTGCATGGGAAGGAGTACGGGACAAGATACAAAACCAAATGCTTTTCAAACTTCGTGAGCTACTTTCTGGTGAATCTGTTTGAATCCAAGCTGAACTCGCAGAATAACGTAATCAGGCTCAAGGAGTCCGACTTTGAGTGGCTCCAGAGGGAGTATGCCGTGTATAAGAAGGACACCAAGGACAGGCGCGAGGTACAGACGTTTGAAAAGTTTGCGGACTCGCACATCAACAAGATCTTTGAAAAGATCAGAACCGCCAAGGAGATACTGACCATATGAGCACGCAAGCGGTTTAAAAAAAAATTAGAGGGGCACCATTGTGTCAATCAGCCTTGCGTTGGTGACCTGTCCGTCCTTTTCCTGAATCTCAAGATCCACCGTATACTTGAGGCCGTCAAGCATGAAGTTTACCTGCACGTCCCATGCCTCTCTTGTTCCTTTCTCCGGTATCGGGAACGTTGTGTTTACACGAAAGTCAGATACCTCACCATACAGGGAACCGATTACACGGCTTGACTCCCTGGCTATGTCTTCTGATGTACTAACCTGCACCATACCCATTAACCTAAAGGACATAGGATATAAGAATTATGTAGTGCCAGAGGGAAGAAAGTGTTACCATATTGCAACATTTAGTGGTAAACTACGAATTATTTTGGGATCAGTTTCCAAAAGATCTTCCAAACTTTTTGAAGAACGACTCTTTGTTCTCGCCGTCTATCTTCTCCATGACCTGGCTTTTGTAGTAGATCGCCCGCTGGTTTTCAGGATCCAGCTTGAGCGCCCTGCTGTAGCACTCCAGGGACTCCTCGTATCTGCCAAGTGACATCAGAAGCTTTCCCTTGTAGCTGATGGCGTACACATAGTCAGGTGCTATGGACAGTGCCTTGTCGCAGTATGTCAACGCCTCGTCATACTTTTTTTGGTGCTCGAGAAGCCAGACCATGCTGCACAGCGCCCTGACATTGTCAGGCTCGATGCTCAGCGCAGCCTCGCAGAAGAATCTTGCCGCGCCGTATTTTTTTAGCGAGAACAGGGAGACTCCCTTGCTGTACATGGCGCGAACGTTCCCCGGATCACTCTTCAGTATTCTGTCAAAGCAGTCAACGGCCTTTTTGAACATCCCCGTCCTGTCATACACCAAGCCCTTGTTCAGCAGGGCATCGGCATTCTCAGGATCAACCTCAAGCGCCTTGTCAAAGAAGTAAAAGACATCCTTGTATGAAAACCCCGCCAGATCCAGGGTCCAGCCCTTTGCCACCAGCGCCCGGACGTTCTTCGAGTCCAGCTTTAGGGCCCTGGTATAGTACCGCATGGCCTCTTCGTGCCTGCTCTGCTGTGTTAGCTTTGCACCCTTTTCGTAGAGATCCTGCGACTGCCCCGACTCCGCCTCTATTGCCTTGTCCAGATAGAATGACGAGTCTGACTGCCTTCCCATTCTTCCAAGGACCAGGCTCTTGTTGTAGAGCGCATCAGGGTTCGTGCCCTCGATCTTCAGAACCTGGTCAAGCAGATCTATTGCCTCCCCGTGCATCTTCAGGTTGCTCTTGCAGAGGGCCATGTATGTCAGCGCGCCCAGGTGCCTGCTGTCGATCTCAACGACCCGTAGAAAGCTGGATACTGCGTCATCATACCTGCCGATCTTTTCCTGTGCCAAGCCCAAGTTGTACAGTGCATCTGTGTGCTTTGGGTCAGTCACAGCGACGTCCTCAAAGCACTGGGCGGCACTAACAAACTCGTTTATCTGGTACAGCGCCTGTCCCTTGTGAAACTGTGCCAGCGCGTTCCCCGGATCCTCCTCCAGCGCCCTGTTGAAGCTTGAGACTGCCTTCTTGAACTCGCCGTAACTCTTCCAGTACAGACCGTTGGAGACAAAGTCCTGCTTGGCCTTGGGCTTGATAAAATGCATGGCGTAACTGTGCGGTTCAAGTTTATAATTAGTTCTATGCCGTTTGACCGGATTTCGCAGATACGGGAGCGGCACTCCCGGATCCGTGAGGGGCGCTCGTTTCAGGAGTCCCCGCACCCAATCCAGCGCGCCCAAAAACGTATTTTACCAAAAATGTTTATTATCTGACATTCCGCAGAGACAGTGATCGTAATGGGCATGGAGTTTTACGGCGATGACTACAGGGGTGCGGATGTTGCCCCCTTTGTTGGAATAAACACCTTCCTGCATCTGCCATGGGTGAAAACCCATGAAGAGCTGGTAAACGCAAGGCCCGACGTCGCCATCATCGGCGAACCGTTTGACTTTGGCACCACCATCCGCCCCGGGGCAAGATACGGCCCGCGGGCCCTGAGGGCCGCGTCCACAATACCGTCTCCGCCCTATGAGAGGTTTAACATCGAGACGGGGGCCGATCCCTTTGGCACGTTTAGAACCGTCGATTATGGGGATGTCCACGTGTCCCCCGGTGACGTGATCGAGTCCCACAAGAGAATGTCCCAGAAGGTAAAGGAGGTTCTCGAGCAGGACGGAATTCCGGTGATGCTTGGAGGCGATCACTCGATCACCTATGCCAACGTACGCGCATTTGCCAAAAAGTACAAGAACATAGGCATGATTCATTTTGACACGCACGCAGACTGCGCCCCGCAGGGGCTGACAGGCTACAAGTATGATCACGGGGCACACATTCGAAGAATAATGGAGATGGGATGCATGAAGGGAAGGAACTACTCCCTTGTGGGACCGCGCGGCTACTGGCCAGGACCGGATCTGTACAAGTGGATGTCAGACCAAGACTTCCAGTGGTTCACAATGCTGGACGTTGAAGAGCTGGGAATCGACTACATTGCCAAGGAGATAGCAGACAGGGCAAACGACGGCACCGACGCGGTGTACCTCTCTTGGGATATCGACTCGTTTGATCCCGCCTACGCCCCCGGAACAGGGGAGCCGGAGCCAAACGGCCTCACGTCCAGGGAGGGCATAAGAATGGTTCGCCTGCTCTCAAAGTCCTTTGACCCCGACAGGTTCGCAATGGATCTGGTCGAGGTGGCGCCGGCATACGATGTAAGCGACAACAGCTCGTACAACGGCGGGATTACGTCTGGACTGGGACAGAGACTGATCGTGGAACTCCTGGCGGGCCTGTCGTTGACAAAGAGGGGCCTAGACGAGGGGAGCCCGGTAAGGCCACATGATTACCGTGGAACCGGCAACACTTACAGCTTTGGCAGCCCTCGTGCGGAGATCCCCAGGAGATCTTGATGTTAGTCAAGATAACTGCGCAAGAAGAGCCATACAGACCAATTGTAACAACGTTTCAGTTCCAGAATGACGTGCTTGCCGCGTCGGCAGACAGGGTCAAGAGCAAGCTGAGACGGAATATGCGGATCAACCTGAACGAGACCCTGCTGCTGTTTACCGAGCACATTGCGCACATGCTAAGGGAGGGCAAGGGCTACGATCAGATCAAAAGGGAGATATCCGGGATCCTCTCCTCCGACCAGGTGATGCCCGGAACGCCCGAGATGCTGCGCAGGCTGGACTTTGAGATTCTGTCGGATCACAAGACGGAGATAACGGTGAACCAGCCGATTGCCATTCCTGATGCCGCAAGGATGTGAGCGCTTGTGGTTCTGGAGGAGATGCTTGTAGGGCTTGACGGCGGAGCTCCGGTTCTGCTGCTCTCTGCCGGCCTGATGATCGGGCTGTTTCATGCCTTTGAGCCGGATCACGTGACTGCGGTGACCACGCAGATGGCCAAAATGAGGAGGGGCACGGCGCTGCCCGAGATAAGAAGGAATGCCGTAAAGAGCTGCCTGCTTGGCGCGTTCTGGGGGTTTGGCCACACCTCGATGATTCTTCTTGTAAGCGTTCTGATACTCGTCTTCTCCCTGAGCATACCGGGTCAGGTGTTTGACGGATTCGAGTTTGTGGTGGGCGCGATGCTAGTCATACTGGGGCTGTCCGTTTACACGAAGAGGGGCATAACCAGGCCGAGGCACTCGCACCCGCACATCCACGGGGACGGCACGACCCACTCGCACCCGCACAGCCACGGTACTGGCCACCTTCATGGCCACAAATCGTATCTCATCGGCTGCGTTCACGGCATTGCAGGGAGCGGGGGCATAATCGCACTCAGCGCCCCCATGCTTGGCGACATCCAGGCCGTCCTAGCATTTGTTCTGGTCTTCGGCGCCGGCTCGATCATCGGGATGATGGTGGCAAGCGGGGCGCTGAGCGTTCCGTTTGGCCTTGCCAGAAACTTTGAGAGGCTGCAGAAGATCACGAGGCTTGCGACAGGCACGGTAAGCATCATCATAGGGATCGGCATAATGTACAGCCTGCAAGCCCTGTTCGTCTTTTGAGGCCCGGCCCGACACATAGCCGCAGCGGCATCCCGGCTCCCGCGCCTGCGGGGCTTTAGATTTTTACATACCGGAAACCCAGCAACCCGCAGGGGATGCCGTGTACGTCAAGTTTATGATAGCTGCCATAGTTCTTGGGCTGATTCCGGTCTCGGGAGCCTACGGGCACGGACTGGATCTTGACACCGTCCAGTCCGTAGACGCCGGCGGAAAGGATCTGACAATAACGGTGGAGATCTCACCCGAGTCCGGCGACAGGCAGATCACCGTTACCACCACCGAGGACTCGGGCCGCAGGGGCGCAGAGAACATCACCCTTCTGATCCGCCTCTTCCACCAGGGACAGATGATACTCCAGGAGCAGTTCTTTGCGCATGACGGAGTGCTGCGGATAAACGCAGTGACGGCCGACAGCGTGGAGATATCGGGGGAGCAGGATCCGCAGTCCGGCGTCTGGAGATCCGGGGCCGACCCGCTGACCATAACGGGACCGACCCTTGGCTCCGGGGGGCTGTACAGGTTTGAGATCGAGGTTGTGACGGCGGATGATCCGGCCCGCATTCTGGATGACCGCAGCGTCTACAGCGCCGATGTCAGCATACTGGAGACGGCATCCCACGCCCAGTCTGATCTCGGCGGCGGCGATGTGCAGTTCCGAACAAAGTCATACTTTGACACGCTGTCAGGGTTTGAGTACGATGCGCAGGCAGGCAGGGTCACAGTGGAGATGCCGTTTGACTGGAGCGAGAAGACCATATCCCACATACCGGTGGTCCACGTGGAGGTTCACATTCCAGACGGGTTTGCCGAGTTTCTGCATCCCGGCTACACGGGCAGGGTAAACGGAATCGACCTCTTTCGGGCGTCGGTGACCATCGACGACTACACGGAGGAGGATGAGCGCATAGTCCACTTTGTGCTGCTTGGCGACCATGTCAAATCCCTGAAGACCCAGCAGAAGCAGGCAGGGCAGGAGATCCCCGACGTGATGACATTTACGCTGGACGCCAGCGACGAGACGCAGTTTCCCATGACCGCATACACCCGGGACGAGCAGTTCCGGGTGGACATCTCGTGGGATCCTGTAGAGGTACAGTCAGAGGAACCCACGAACTTTGTATTTACTATCCGCGACGGCGCAACGGGCGAGCCGCTGCGGCAGTCCACGTACGGCTTTGTGATCCTGCAGGCAGGCAGCGAGATATACCGGACCGGCGGCAACGCCGTGGTGGGCGGCTCGTTTGAGACCTACACCTTCTCCGAGGACCAGACTGGACAGACCACGATCCGGTTCGAGGACATACGCGGCACCGGCGCGGTGACGGAGTTTGGTGTCGTGGTGGTGCCCGAGTTTGGCATCACGGCCATAATCCTGATTGCCGGCACCGCATCTGCCGTGCTCTCCGGACTGGCGGCAAGAAGCCTATTGATCCTCAAGTAGGGCGTCGATTCTTCTCTGATCCCTTACGCTCTTTACATAGAAGAGCGAGGCTGCCGTTATTCCTGCCGCCATCAGCGGACCTGCCACCTCCGCATACCTGAGGGGAGAGACTGGCGGCCCGTCAGATATCACCGCACTGCCCGGAAGCTCCGTCAGCATTATCGTGCCCAGCCTGTAGGGCTTCTGCTCCACGAACCACACGTTGCCGTCGCCATCAGACGTGGTAAACTGGACCCACGTCTCCTCCGTAGGCAGGGGGATCTCCATGAGGCTGCCGCGGTGCGGGTCATATACCCCAAGCTTGTCCACCGTATGCTGGGCAAACCAGACGTTCCGGTACCTGTCGAGCACGGCCCCGTTGGCCAGCGCATCGCCGTCAGGGGACTGGACGCGCACAAAGGTCTCCAGTATGGGGTTGAACCTTGTGATGCCGCCGCCGGTCTGGTGCTCAGATATCCACAGGTTCCCGTCCGCATCAAAAGTGATGGTCTCCGGCACGCTCAGCGGGGTGTCGGGGGCAAACTCCGCGATCCGGCCGGTCTCCGGGTCTATGTAGCCCAGCTGTCCTGCCGTCTGCTGCGTGAACCAGACCTTTCCATCCGGCCCGACCTTTACGGCAAACGGCCCCGAGTCCTCTGTGGGCATCTCAAACGTCTCGAACCGGTCCAGCCCCTGGTCGTACCGCAGTATGACGTTCTTGTTTGCCACCGGAATCCAGACGCCGTCATCTGGCGCTATGTCGATGATTATCGGCAGGCTTGGTTGGTTTCTTGGGGCGATCGAGGGCAGCTCTATAATCTCATATGTTCCGGTTCCGGGATCTACAAAGCCGATCCGCCCCTCGGTAACGTCGGTGAACCAGATCCTGCCGCTGCTGTCGACGGCCAGCGCAATTGACGTGCTGCCCTCAAAGGCGTACTCGGTGAACTCCTGTTCCTGTATCGCATACTGCCATATCCGGGGCCCCGACGAGTCGCTTATCCAGATCGAGCCTGCCCCGTCATACACCGGGTACAGCGGCGCCGCGGGCTCTGGAAACTCGTACTCGACAATCTCGGCCCTGATGTTCTCAAGCTCCGGCTTCACCAGCAGACCCAGCGCCACCCCCTCGTTTCCGCCCTGGGTTCTTTGGGCCTCCACCTCCACCTGCCAGTCCCCTGAGAACCCAAACGTTATCTCCCCTTCGTATGCCGGCACCCCGTCTCCCGGGATGGCGTCCATTGGAACCGCGATGGGGGCGATGCCCCTGCCGGGGTTGGAGACCTTGACCTCAAGCGAGCTCATGTCGGAGATCCGCGTGCCGTCCAGGGAGGATGCCTCCACCACGATTCTGTTGGTGCCCGTTGCAAACGGTCTTATCTCTATGTCGAATCTGGCATTCTCTGAAAACTCGGATACCGACAGGCCGGCAAATGCCTGCTGCGCCTCTACGGTTTGAACCTCGCCCGCGGGAAGCGTCCCGTTTGTGAGCAGTGCCACCACCATCAGGAGCGCAACCCCCAGTCCGGCCTCGACCTTGAGCGTGCGCCGGAGCCTTCTGTGGAGCGGGAACCGGATGTCCGACTCGGCCCTTCGCTGCGTTATCTGGTGGTACCCCCCGATTCCTATCATGGCCGACGCGATCAGAACCTTCAGCATGATCAGCTTCCCGTAGGTGGATGCGGTGATCACGCCCAGGTTGCTCTCCAGGAGGTACATCAGCAGCGGGCCCGAGACTATGACGATCCCCAGCGCGATTATTACCATGCCGGAGAACCTGGGAATTATGGCCAGGGACCACCTCTCCCTGGGCCCGGCACCCAGATTGGCAAAGGTTGGCAGCAGCACAAAGGCCAGGAATATGACTCCGCCTATCCAGACGGAGGACACCAGGTTGTGGATGTAGTCAAGCGCCACCGCGGGAGGCTGCTCGCTTGCGGCGCCGTGGCCCATCATGGTGGTGGTGGCGATCAGCGCCAGGGACATGGCCAGCACGGGAACCTGGTTTCTGGCAGAGAGCCGCCCCATCCGCTCCAGCGCAAACCACGCGCCAAGAAGGGCAACGGTTATGGCCATCCGGATCATCCACGTTGTGCCAGAGCCAGTCTGCAGCGCGTCCATGGCCGGCACCTCCAGGCGCCATGTCTGAACTCCCAGTATCATAATGTTTGATACAAAGACTGCGACCAGCCCGATCCCCATCAGCGCCATGAACCTTCCGTGGTAGCGCCTGCGCATCGCCTTTGCATCTCCCGTGGAGCCGATGCCCAGGTGTCCCCAGATGAACATGGACGCAATCACGGAGCCCAGAACTATGGTCTGGCCCACAAGCCCGGGAAACCTTGCCCCCGCCTCGGGAAGAAAGATCAGCTTCGCGTCCGAAGGCGCGGTATCAGGCAGCGCCACACTGCCCACGCCAAAGACAAAGGCGTCAGAGACCAGGTGGCCGTCGACCCTTGAGAGCACCTTGCTTGTGACGGTGTAGATACCCTCCTCCAGCGGCGGGGTCGTGACAGCCAGGGAGTCATCTCCGTCGTAGTACCCGGTGTCCCTGTTGTCGATCCTCTCCCCGTTGCTGTTTAGAACCTCGAGCTTGCTGAACTGGATCTCGAGCGCCTCTGAGTAGTGCACCACCACCTCCCCGGTGCCCACGGGTACGTTTGAGAACCGAGGGGGACTGGTCTCCTCCGTAAATGGATGCGCGTATGCGGGCAGGACCGCCACCGTGGCAACCGCCAGAAGCACGATCAGGGCCTTCATCAGTTCTTCAAGTCAGCCAAGATAATTTAAACAGTCTACAGGGATTTTGAAGGTTGTACCAATCTACGAACCTTAAAATGATCTGGAGGACAAGTCCTTATCCGTGAACGGTCTGCTGATCCTTGCCATACTGATCGGCGGCGCGGGCTTCTCGGCCGCATATGCCCACACCACCGTATCGGTGGAACAGTATGATATCGAGGTTGGATGGGGCATCGAGCCGCCGGTGGTGGGACTCAAGAACGACATCGTCTTTGGGATAAGCGTGCCCGGTGAGGTGGAGGGCGCCAAAACCGGCGTGCAGAGCGCGTTTCAGAATCTGGAGGCCACAGTCAAGTTTGGGGGGCTGAGCAAGGAGCTGGACATCAATGCAGACACCAGGGCAGGCCACTACCGCTCCCCCATAATTCCGACCAAGACGGGCTCGATGACGGTAAACGTCGCAGGAGAGATCAACGGCGTGCCAGTCGATGTCGACATACCCATAGAGGATGTGGAGACCACCGCAGTCCTGGACTTTCCGCCCAGATCATCCGCAGGGGACGGGGACATAGCGTCGCTCAAGGCGGCAATGTCTGCGCTGCAAAGGGATCTGGAGTCCGGAACCGCCACCGGCCAGGATGCGGGACCGGCGTACGACTTTGCCGTATTTGGGATGTCCCTTGGGGCGGCAGGCGTAGTACTGGCAGTGGTTGCCATGCTCAAAAAAAGAAAATAAAAATAGTGTTCTAGATTCTTGGGGTTATTCTTGATCGTGCAGTTACTGCAATGATGCTCGTTATCGCAACACCGAGTATGATCATTGCCACCGTACCAAACTCCGGAACCACATTGGTAAAGGCTACTTCCTCTCCAATCGGGCCCGTAAGCGGTGCCGCTACTCCGTATCCCTGGAACGTGATTGTGATGTCCACCGGATCCGATGAGGGCAGTGGTGCCGTCATGTGCTCGCCCATTCCCATGTGTTCGTGGGCTCCTGCGTCTGACAGTACCTCCTCGCCGTTCTGGGTTACCATGAGGTCATAGTTTACATGCTCGCTGTCTGCGAACGTCACGGAGATCTCCATGCGCTCGCCCTCTGCTGGCTCTGTAGCGTATACCTTTACCATGGTGCCGTCCTCTAACATGCCTGTAGCGCTTGCTTCCATCATCATCATGTCGCCGTCCTCACCCGCTGCGACCACCGTTACGGTGCCAGACATATGCGGATGCAGAAAGCAGAAGTACGGATATGTACCGGGCTCAAAGTCGTCAAACGTGAAGGAGTACTCGTCGCCAGGCGGCATCAAAAGAGTTGGGCTGCCAAACAGATCTCCGACCCCTTCTGTATCGCGGATCGTGCCGCTTGCCAGATTGTGTAATGCAATGTCCTCGTTGATCCACGTTACCGTGCCGCCGACGTCAATGGTAACGTCGGTCGGTACGAAGCACTCGTTTGTATCTAGGCAAAGAACTAAAGAGGCGTTTTCCGGCTGGGTGACTATGGCTTCTGAATGATCTGCAAATGCAGGCTGCGCGAATACTCCCGCAGCCAGAATTGTAAATACAGTAGCTATCGTTAATGTTTTCATTAACCCTAGTCTTTGATGGGTAACATAAAAATCTCACTCATATCAAACCCGTAGTCTACTGTCCAAGAACCTGACCTTACGCCTGTGCACCTTCAGGATCACCGCGGCTGGAAGTCCGACATACATCCCGACATTGAGCAGAATGATGCCGGTTCCGTACCCGAGCATCTCAGCTTCGGAGTCTATAGGAATGTGGTCCAAGATCGACAGGGACGCAAGCATCGGGGTGATTGCAACCCTCACAAGCTCCTTGAACGCCGGATGCTGGCGCTCCAGATCTGCCATGCTTGGCGAGAACGAGTAGTAGAGCTGATTAAAGGCGGCCATAAAGGCGGCACCGGACTCTGTCTGCATTACGACTTCATCTCTGATTTCCCGTAGGTGCTGTACCTGCGGCGCCATCTCGGATCCAAAGGCTGCCGTTGCGATCAGGCAGCCCCCGTCACTGGAGTATGGGTTCGGGGTAGGGTCGGGGGGGGTGGGTTGGGTAGGGTCGGGCGTGGCGGGCTGGCTTGGGTCAGGAGGAGTAGGCCGGATAGGGTCAGGGGCGATGGGCTGGGTAGGGTCGGGCAAGGGAACGGGATCCGGGGTGACATCTGTCGGGGGTGCGGTAACCTCAAGGGGCGGTAGGGATATGATCTGCTCGCCGATAAAGAGCGTAGCGGTTGCGGTCTCGAGCGGAATCGGCCGGAACAGAATTCCCTCCACATCAATCTGTACGTCGTACGTCCCGTCCTCAGCAAACTCTACGGGAATTCCTACCGTTCCCACCGATGTGTGTGTCAGCGGGATGGGGCCAAACACGTTGCTGCCGTCCTTGGTCACGGTTACGCTGTAATCGATATGTTCCTGGGTCATGCCCGTGGAGGGGTTGATAAAGTCGATGTTCAGCCTCGTATTACTACCGGCGGTGGACCCGTCGACCCATACGCCGACATTCAGCGTTCCCTTCTCTGTGGGTACGACCTGCAGGGCAGACTGGGAAAAGGCAGGCACCACAAAAAGTGGAACCAGCAACAAGACCAGCAGGATTCTCATACTGTGATTTGCTCATTATCGTTATTAAAAATTTGTCAAGTCCGGTTCTCTTATCTAGTCCGAAAAGTAGTACACTCCCTATCCCAGTACGCAAAGAGATGGACAGGCAGAAGTGTCTCCGGATACCGTCCTGCAGGATCTCCCTGTCGCTAACCAGATCCTGGCGGGACGCGCATGCCATACGCGCAGAACAGCGCTGCATGTCCTATGACGGCGCGCCACTTGTCCGGCCCGGCCATGGCTATCCCGGCCGCCTCGGCAGGAGTCCTGCCGCCCAGGCCCACGTGCGGGCGTATGAAGTTGTGGTACATGATCAGCAGGCGCAGCAGAGATCTGGCCAGCGGGTGCCAAGGAGCTTACCGTATCCGCAATACACAACAGGCAGAGAAGGACCAGCTACATACCAAAGCCAATACTACAGACACCGGGCAACCCCGGATGGCCTCAAGTTTACCATCCGCGACGGATACGTCGAGGTTAGCAGACCCGACTAGCCACTCATGCCGCTGGCGCCCGAATTTGGAAGAGAACCGTCAAGTCCCCGCACGAGATCAGATCCCACTTCATTCGGATACTGGCACCCGTATTACAAAAAAAAAACTTCGCATCGAATACGATACAGCGGATGACCTCGCATGCTTGGACCCGCACGACGACTGACACCAGCAGTATGTAGCACCAGAACCTCCTCCGATACGCCCATCCCGCGTACGCAGCAAGCCGCTCGTACCGAACCGTCCGCGCGGACATATTTCGTATATTTAAATAAGGATTTCGGAGTATTATAGCTGTTGTACCGGAGCATTCTTCTGATTATCCTTGCTGCCGGAATCGTTGCCGTCCCGGCACTTGTGAGCGAAGCCCATGGGCACGGCCTCGGAGGAGATGTTGCGCCGCCGGTAGACTTTGCCGGAATGTCGGTAACGGTAAGCACCCAGCTAACTCCCTACGACATAACCGTGGGGGATCTGAGCTCGGCAAGCATGGCAGTCAGGTTCTTTGATCAGGATACCGACCAGACACTGGAAAAGGTCACATACAGAATTGCAATCTATCGAGATGGCGGACTGCTGGCAAATCACCTGTTTTATGACATCGATGGGAATCTGGATATCGAGATTCGCCCGGTGATCGACTGTGACTCGATAGACCTGTGGCGTTGCACCAAATACTTTGGCTCGGAACACCCTACCTCTCCTGGGGCATTGTATACGCAGGGAAACCAGGATCCTGTCATTCAGGGGCCGATCTTTGACAAGGGCGGCCTTTACAACATCCGGGTGGGTGTGGAGGGAGCAACTAGTCCCAGAACCCTAGTGAACTCCCCCCTGTCTTTTGAGACGTTCGTCAGCGTTGCGCAAGAACAGCCGTTTGCAATCCAGACCGCATCGGCCGAGATCCCGGTGGTCGTAAAGACGTACTATGACGATGTGGGGAACTTTGACTTTGAGCAGACCGACGGCTCGATCTCATTTGACATGCCGTTTGACTGGTCTCCGGAGTACGTAGAGCTTGTGTCGGTGGTCCACGAGGAGCTGCAGATCCCAAAATCGTTTGATCTGTACAACGAGGGAAACGGGTTCCGTGGATTCGTCAACGGCATCGAGGTTGACAAGCGCGTCCTGATACTGGATCCGTACACGTACGAGGATCTGAACATACTGCACTTTCTGGTATCCGGCCAAGAGCTGCAGCGAATCAACAACGTGCTAGGAGAGGAGAACCAGCAGAGCAGCCTCATGAGCTTTGTGGTGGTTCCGGAGAGCAAGGTGCAAAAGAACGCCCTCGACTTTTATCTCGTCAACCCTGCCAACGGGGACAAGACGGGCACGAACGTAAGCGTCTCATGGGACGACAGGTACGGTGTAGGCGATGACATTCCGTTTGAGATTGCGTTCTTTGACGATGACGGCAACCTCCTAACGGATGTAAGATACGGCTATGGCCTGTATGACCACGGCACCGGCGACGTACTGGCAGAGGATGTTGGCGGTGACGGGCTAGGTCCGGGGATTTCATCTGTAGAGGGAATAGACTTCCAGACGCTGCGAATTCCGTCCCAGAGCAGCTACAGACTGGATGTTGTGGTGTTTGGGCAGATAATTGGCGGAGTTGACTTTGATGACGCGTATGCCGGAATTGGCTCCACGCTGATTGAGGTAAAGCCCACCATTCCTGCCTGGATAAAGACAACCGTGGGATTCTGGACATCCGGGGTGACCTCTGATGCAGAGTTTGTGAGCGCGATCCAGTTCCTCATCGACGAGGGGATCATCGTGGTGCCCGCCACCGAGTCCGAGTCTGACGGCGCCGCCGAGGTTCCTCCGTGGATAAAGACGACGGCGCAGTTCTGGGTGGACGGGGTAACCACCGACAATGAGTTTGTGAGCGCGATCCAGTTCCTCATAAGGGCGGGCATCATTGTGGTCTAGGGATGATTCCAGATGAGGGACATAAACGACATGCTGCCAAAAATCCCAAACATGCGGTGGGGCGCCCTGACAAACCGGCCCCCCACAAACCAGAGGGTCGAGGAGATGAACCGGCTCTTTCCGCACAACGGAAGGTGGCACACAGTGTTTGAAGAGAGGGACCATGTCTTTGTAGACGGAAAGCGGGTATGGAAGAAGGATCCCGCAAAATGGACCTGAGCCGGCAGCCATACGCCCGGCACGGATCAGCTTCGCGCAAAACCCCCACACCAGACCCGGTGCGGCAGGCCGCCCAGCCGGCAGGTGCCTGCCTAGCCCCCGGATTCCAGGCAGACATACGGAACCGCCCGCCGTGTCATACGAAGACGCTTCTGGATGTGCGCGCTCGGACAGGGGATGCAGCACCCTACCGCCAATAAAACTATAATACAAATCAGGACGATCAGCAGTATAATTCATGTTTCCCCTTAAAGACGAAAATCCCCACCCTCCAGGATTCAAACCGGTAGTCACGATCATACTGATCATTGCCAATGTCGGGGTCTTCCTGTATGAGATTGCGTTTACCGGACAGTTTTGGGAGTTCACCAACGCAAGGGCCGCACAGATGTTCTTCGAGTGGGGGGCGGTGCCCGCCTGTGTTGTCGGGGAGAACTCGTTTGTCTTCAGCGGCATCGTAATCGAGTGCCCCGCCGTAGAGTATGTGTCGCTCTTCAGCTCGATATTCATGCACGGCGGCCTGATGCACCTTGGCGGAAACATGCTGTTCCTGTGGATATTTGGCGACAACATAGAGCTCAAGTACGGCAGGATGAAGTTTTTTGGGATCTATATCCTCTGGGGCGTGATCGCGGGACTGGCTCATGTCATGATCGATCCGCTCAGCCCGATTCCGGCGGTGGGGGCATCGGGGGCAATCTCGGGCGTTCTGGGAGCCTACCTGGTAATATTTCCAAGGGCCCGGATTATGACGTTTCTGATGATGGGGTTCTTCTGGCGAATGATGCACATCCAGGCAAAGTGGTTTCTTCCGTTCTGGCTGATATTCCAGAATATCCTGCCGTTCCTCATAGGGGGTTTCGGGCTCGCGGGAGGCGGCGTGGCCTACATGGCTCACATAGGCGGCTTTGTGGCGGGACTGGGCTTTGGCTATCTGTACAAAAAGACCCACGGCTCCGAGTCCATGTACGGGACGCGCTATGGCTGGCGCGGAGACTACTGAACGGACGCATGGTGCCAGGATCGTCGGCGTGTGGCAGCCTGCCGTGGCGAACCGGGCGCAGAGACTCTCCTGAAATGCGTGTATCTGAATGCAGGGACGGCGTCACGCGGCCGCCGCATCTCAAAAGATAAATTCTGCCTGAACCCACACTGCATCATGCCGCTAATTACAGTCTCGATGTATCCCGGCAGAACACAGCAGCAGAAGGACGACTTTGCCAGGGCCCTGACCGAGTCGGCAGTCAGTATCCTAAAAACGAAGAAGGAGCACGTCATCATAGTGTTTGACGAGAAACCCAAGGAGAACTGGTACCTGGCCGGCAGCCGGCTGTAACCAACTTTTTTATTTTACGCCCTGCCTTCCCGCACTGTGACCAAAGTCGCGCTGGTGCAGCTCAAGGCCTCCACGGACAAGCAGGAGAACCTAGAGAGAGTCACGGGCTACATCTCAGATGCGGCAGACAGGGGTGCCAGGCTGATCGCGTTTCCTGAGTTTATGATGTTCTACACCGGCTCGTCACAGACCTCAGACCAGCTGGCCCGTATGGCAGAGACGATCGACGGGGACTTTGTGAGGGCCGTTGCCGTGGCAGCCAGGAAGAGCTCCATCCAGGTTGTGGGGACGATCTACGAAAAGAGTGAGAAGAGGAACAGGGTGTACGATACCGCGTTCTTTCTGAACCACCGGGGAGAGCTGGTCTCATCCTACAGGAAGATCCACCTTTATAATGCCCTGGGATTCCGCGAGTCAAAAAAGATGACTCCGGGGTTTGAGATGCCAAGGCCGGCAAGATCAAGAGCGGGAACGCTGGGCATGATAATCTGCTACGACCTGCGGTTTCCCGAGATGGCAAGAAGCCTGGCCCTGGCCGGCTCCCAGATCCTGGTGGCCCCGTCTGCCTGGGTGCAGGGAGAGGCAAAGGAGGAGCACTGGATCGCCATCAACAGAACCCGGGCAATAGAGAACGGGTGCTATGTCGTATCCCCGGACCAGGTGGGCAACACCTACTGCGGCCGAAGCCTCGTAGTGGATCCATACGGCACCGTCCTGGTCGATATGAAGGGGGAGGAGGGAATGGCGCTGGCCGACATCTCGCTTGACAAGCTCAAAAAGACCCGCCAGGCCCTGCCGCTGCTAAAGAACAGAAGGCCCCACATCTACCGGGAGGCCGAACCGCGCCTGCTCTGACAGCCCATATTGGAGCACTGTCTGGTCCAGCTCTGATCCCTTGAGTACCTGAAGATCACCATGGGCCATCCGCACTCCACGCATGGGGTTTTGATTGCCCGAAGCCTGGCCTTCTGCAGCAGTGGGGACGACGCGGTGCATCCGCCGTAATAGTTCGAGCATCCCATGAACCGCTTCTTGGTCTTCAGCGAGCGCACCACCATCAGCTGTCCCAGTCCACACTCGGGACACTCCACCAGGCCATCGGTGGGAGAGTTTGTCCCCAGGATTACGAATCTCTTCTTCCTGGCAGAGTACGACAGGTATCCGCTTGTGTCAAAGTACTGGAGGATCTCCTTCCGGATAACATCCACCCTCTTCTTGGTAATTCTCACGTGATGCCTCTGCTCTGTCTTCTGTACGGCTGATCCTGACACAGTCTGCTGTATCCGTTTCTGTTCTTAAACGTGCATCGGCGGCGCGGGCCCGGGACTGCATGTACGCCGGGACGTGTGCGGATCCGCCTGCCGCAGAGAGGCGGGCGCGATGGCCCACCCGGATGTACAGGCACATGCCAAAACGAAACGAGAGACGATCCCGTACCGGAAGGCTCTTTAACGATTTTTATATGGAACGCCGCCAGTCCGCTCATGGAAGATGTCTGCGTCATTGGCGCAGGAAGCACAAAGTACGGCAAGCTGGAAGACAGCCTCGCCGACATTACAGTCCAGTCGTCTGCCAGCGCAATAGAGAGCGCCGGCATCGAGCCCAAGGAGATCAAGGCAGGGTACATCTCCAATGTTTTTGGCGTGGCCGACAAGCAGGTCCACCTGGGGCCCGTAGTGATGAGCAATCTGGGCATCCCCGAGAGGCCTTCCCTGTCCATCGAGTCTGCATGCGGCAGCGGCTCGGTCTCGTTCAGGGAGGCATTTGCGAATGTGGCAGCCGGGTTTTATGATGCGGTTCTGGTTACCGGTGTTGAAAAGGTGACCCACACCGGAACAGAGTGGACCACGACCTACTTTTCATACTGCTCGGACTTCTTTTACGAGGGCCAGGCCGGAGCATCTTTTCCTGGACTGTTTGCGTCAATGGCCAGGGCATACCTTGCAGAGTTCGGGGCAACCGAGGAGGACTTTGCCATGGTCGCAGTAAAGAATCACGACAACGGACTGTTAAACCCAAAGGCCCACCTGCGGAAGAAGATAACCGTGGACGATGTGATGAGATCGCCCGTGGTGGCAAGCCCCCTCAAGCTTTACGACTGCTGCCCGTTCTCCGACGGCGCCAGCTCCGTCATACTCTGCAGCAAAAAGTTTGCCCAGGAGCACGGGGGCGACTACATCAAGGTGACGGGCTCTGGCCGCGGAGGCTCGCCTGCCGCACTGCAGGGCCGTGAGCGCATAACCACGATACCCAGCACAAAGATTGCCGCCGATGCGGCCTACAGGATGGCGGGAATCACCCCCAGGGACATAGATTTTGCAGAGGTTCATGACTGCTTCACCATCGCCGAGGTGGTTGACAGCGAGGATCTGGGGTTCTTTGAAAAGGGCCAGGGATACCGTGCGGCACGGGAGAACCGGACCGCCCGGGACGGCGACATTCCGATTAACCCGTCCGGCGGCCTCAAGTCAAAGGGCCACCCCATCGGCGCCACCGGCGTGGGCCAGGTGGTGGAGGTGTATGAGCAGCTGACCGGCAAGGCGGGCCAGCGGAACTTGAAGAACGTAAGCACCGGTCTGACGCACAACTTTGGCGCCACCGGGGCAAGCTGCGCGGTTCACATATTTGAGAGCGTGTGAGATGTCTGCAAAGAGAGAGTTCATAGAAGCCGTCAGAACCGGCAAGGTGCTGGCAAGGGGGTGCACCAGGTGCGGCCTTGTCCAGCTGGGCACCGTCTGCTTCTGCCAGGGCTGCGGCTCCCGGGGTTTTGGTGACGTGACACTGGAGGGCCGTGGAACTGTTGTTACCTATACCATAATTACGGTCCCGCCCTCCGGCTTTGAAAAGTATGTCCCGTATGCGTGGGTGGTAATCAGGCTGGACGGCTCCGATCTCCGGATCTCGGGATTTATGGGAGGCATAGCAGAGCCGGAGAGCCTTCCCATTGGAGTCGGTGCAAGGATCACCGGCTTTGACGAAAGGGGCATAGTTCTAGAAAGGACGTAAGGCGTGCCGGCAGCAGGCAACTGCTGCCACACGGACGCGTACGTGGTCGCCGGCCGCCCCGAACCAAGTGTGAAGACGTCCTGAAGCGCACGCACCGGTACCCAGGGTAGGGGAGACGGGGCATTCCGAAATCTTAATTATTCGGGCACGGTAGTATCAGCTGTGTCAGTCGATGTAGTCTGTGGAAAGTGTGGCAGCAAGATTACCAGCATGAAGACACTCAAGCCGATAAAGGAGTTAATGAACCCGCATAAGGGCAAGTGCCCCTCCTGTGGACACGCCGTGTCGACGTCGGAGTTTACCTTGGATGTTCAGGACAGGTAGGGGAACCGGCAGGCGCCGGCCACTACGCGCACTCCCACATGCACAAAAGAGCGCAGGCGCTACTGAACGGCCGGCCTTATCTGTGGCCTGAAGAAGGAGAGTAGCTCCGAGGCCCTCTCAATGGCATTCCTGACCGCTTCGGGATCAGACCCCCGGCCGAACTCCAAGTCTGTCACTAGCCCGCCGCCAAACATCTCTGCGAGCCTGCTGATCTCAAGAATGTCTTCGCTCTCTGCAGAGTACTCGCCCATCCGGGAACCATCAAGGGAGGTGCCCGTGCTGTAGGCCGGGCCGTCGAGGATTTTTTGAAGTGCGGCCTTGCCGAACTTGTCACCGTCAAGGGATGCAAGCCTTGCCGCACCGTCGCTCTCCACCATGCAGATTCTAATGTCGTCACCGCTCGCCTTGCTGCCCTTCTTTGCCACATCTGACGCGGTATTGATCACGCCGCGCAGTATGTTGCGCCCGTCCTTGTTGTCTTCATACCCCAGAATCCCAAAGACCGCCTCGTGCAGTCCGATCAGGTTCAGCGTCATGGATACGCTTCCGTGCTGCATGTGCTGGGTGTTTTTTACAAGCAGGGGGTTCAGCCCTTTCCTGATCAAGTCTGTAACGTGCCTGCGCCGGATGGACATGGCCTCCAGCACCGGCTTCATCAGGATGACCAAGTTGGCCCTAAAGTACATCTCGTCCTTGTTGGATTCAAGAGCTAGTCTTGGCAGGTTGATGGAGATGGAACCCAGGTGAACCGATGTGGGATCCTTACCCCTGGCAGCGCATGCAACTCCCCCGGCCGATGTCTGCCCCTTTACAAACGCAACATGCCCGCCGAGACAGATGATCTCTGCCAGCCTTTCAGACACGTCGGTGATGCCTGCTCTGTCATAATCTATGATGAGGCCGATCTTTGGGGATGCGGTGATCTCTGCGTATCTTTTGTACGCCTCCAGAATTGTGGAGGTAACCTCTGGACTCTCACCCATCACGAGCCGGAACGAGACGATGGCCGGCTTTTCATTATACCTTGAGACGGTGGATGCGGCCGCAAACGCACAAGCCATCTTTTGCCCCACATCTGGGAGCATCCCGGCGTACTCTGAGAGCAGCGGAACGAGTCCGTCCATAACCACCTCCTGGGATGCCTCTTTGTTGGATAGGGAGATCGACATCGATATCAGTGAGGACAGTTCGTCCAGGTTTTTGGCCGCCGGCAGCCTGGAGACATCATGGAGCTTGTCGCCTATGTCGATACCGTTCTCCACCAGCTTTCTCACATCGAAGAAGACTATGTCAGGCAGCAGGGACCAGAGTCCGGGATTTGTAATGTGCAGATCCCCGGAGAGGTAGGCGTCGGCCACATCCTTGGAGAGGTTGTTCGTAAGCAGGAGCTCCGAATGAATGACCTGGCCTGCCCTCAGCAGCAGATCTTCTGTGCTGCCGCCGTCGGTGTAATCCACATTTGTCATCGTCTCCTGCACATCATAAACCGGGAGTCCCAGTCTGGCAAGCCTGCTCCGGTACTCCTCGTGGCCGTGCTCCAGAAGGACCGAGTTTACCATCTCCCGGATGAGCGAGCTGGTAAGATGTGTAGTCTGATACTTGTATATGCGGTTCTCCACCTCCTCCGTAATCTTCTGCGCCAGCTCCAGCGGAAGGCCCCCCTCCCGAACCAGGGACTGTGTTATCTTGTGCGAGTTGAACTCCTCAATGGACCAGCTGGACGTTCTGACGTACATCTTGCCCGCCTCGATTATGGATCTCTCCTCGATCTGCCTTGCAAGGCTGAGAACGAGCTTGCCCAGATTGGTAATCGTGTACTTCTTCTCGGATTTGTTCAGTGCAACCAGGGACTGCTTGAGCAGTTTTCTTAGGTGGTATGCAAACTTGCCGCTCTCCTTTTTTGACCTGAACCCGGCATGTGACTTTAGCTCCGAGTATGTGAGAGGGCCTTTGGAGTTTAGGATTCGTAGGATGTCGATTCTGTTGGGGCTTGCCATGACCGAGAAGATCATTTTTACGCGCTTGGAGGTAGAGCGGATTATTCCGCCCCTTCCGGGTGCTTCTGATGCCATCACAGCCGCTCCCGGCAGCTAAACCCGGAGGCGGGGTAGATTACTCCGATCCTTCCGGATCGCGCCATCTCTTCAGACTCCACGTGTCTGTTATGAATCATGGACTAATTTAAGATTATTACTTTGTCCCGGGCCTCTGGATCCGGCATGGCAGATTTGGGAGGCTCCGTGGATCCCTGACCGGTGCCTGCCACATGACCCGGCCCGTGTGACCAATCCGGGGGCCGTCTGCAGGCCCTGCCTCCGCCCCATACGTCAATCATGCCGCCGCCCCCTTGCGTGTGATGCCGTCTAGGGCGCCCGTGGCCGACTCCCGTGGCATGGCCAACCGCGCCGCGGTGCGGCCGCCTGCGCCTGCAGATCTCGCGCTTGAACCCGCGGGCATCCAACCCCATGTCGTTTCACGCGTCCATACTGTCTTGCGCATGGGCTGTCACAGGCCCGAAATCCCTCTGTCTTGCGATGCCCGTTTTTTGCACCATTATACGATGCAGCATAGAGATTTTGACGTATGCGGGAACAGAATATCTGGTTTTTTGATTGAATCGGGGGCTGGTTTTGGACGGCCTAGACGGCGCTGTGATCCAATCTGTCACACGAAAATCGTGTTGACAATGTCGTAATTCATATCTGAACACAAAAATAACATCCAGATACGAGCTTAAACGGGCATAAAACGCATTTAAAAATTTCAATAACGTTAATTAACGCATTTGTTCTACATTTCAGTTACTTGTTGAACTCACAAACTAATGAACCAACCATACTCTCAGTTCGAAAGCGTGACGGCAGTGTCATGGGGTTCGACCAAGAGAAGATATCAAACGCCATCTACAAGGCAATGTTTGCCACATCCAACCCCGACCGCGGCGTGGCCGAGCAGCTGACAAAGCATGTCGTGGAGAAGCTCATGCAGCAGGGGTTCTCGGCCGATCGGCCGCCCAGCGTCGAGACCATTCAGGACATGGTAGAGACCACACTGATCGAGCGGGGACACAGCGAGATCGCCAAGGCCTACATTCTGTACCGGCACGAACGAAGGAAGGTAAGGGAAGAGAAGATGAGGATCCTCAACACAAAGGATCTTGATCCCGTGGCAAAAAGATTCGACACCAACTCCCTGCGCGTCCTTGCCTCCAGGTACCTTCTAAGAAACAACAAGAACGAGATCGTCGAGGGCCCGGAGGAGATGTTTAAGAGGGTTGCAACGCTTGTTGCCATCGGCGATCTCATATACAGCCAGCAGATATTCACAATAAATGGCAACCAGAAGCAGAGTATCAAGGAGGCCCAGGCGTATCTTGAAAAACTGGACGACTTTGACTACAAGCTCAGGATTGGCAATTACTACCTCAACAAGTTTCACCTGCGGTCCCTAATCAACTGCTACGTATACCTTGCCCGCGGCGGACACATGACCAAGAGCTTCAAGGAGCTGATGAGGATGATCGCCGCCAAGAAGTTTAACAGCTATGCTGAGAAGATAGACGAGTACTTTAAGCTGATGGCCTACCAGGACTTTCTGCCAAACTCCCCAACGATGATGAATGCAGGAGCCCGGCTGGGGCAGCTCTCTGCGTGCTTTGTGCTGGACATGCCCGATGACATGGGGGGAATTATGAAGACCACGTCCGACGCGGCCATGATCTTCAAGTCCGGCGGCGGAGTCGGAATCAACTACTCTGGCCTGCGCCAGGAAGGCGACATAGTCGCATCCACGTCTGGTGTGGCATCGGGTCCCGTATCGTTCATGAATATAATAAATTCGGTGACCGAGGTGGTAAAACAGGGCGGAAAACGGCGCGGCGCGAACATGGGAATCATGGAGGTGTGGCACCCGGATATTGAAAAGTTTGTCACCAACAAGACCGAGCCCGGCATTCTTGAGAACTTTAACGTCAGCGTGGGACTCTGGGAGGACTTTTGGGATACGCTGCTCAACACGAGCGAGGGCAAGTATGCGCTTCGCTCCCCGCGTGACAGGAGCCCCGTCAAGGAGGTAAACGCCCGCCGCCTGATTGACCTGATTGCTCTGTCTGCGTGGAAGAGTGCAGAACCCGGACTGATCTTCTTTGATCAGATCAACCGGTACAACGTATTTGCAAAGGCAAGAGGGGGCCCGCTTCGCGCAACAAATCCCTGCGGAGAGCAGAGCCTGTATCCGTACGAATCCTGCAATCTGGGATCCATCAATCTGGCAAACCTGGTGAAGAGAAAGGCCGACGGGGAGTACGAGTTTGACTGGCAGAGGTACGAGGAGACCGTCAGAAAGACCACCAGGTTTCTGGACAGCGTAATAGATGTGAACCTCTACCCGGTGCCTGAGATTGACGCGGCGTCCAAGGAGTCCCGCAGGATCGGGCTGGGCGTGATGGGGGTGGCAGACCTTCTCTACAAGCTACGCATACCGTACAACTCCGAGGAGGGATACGATCTGCAGAACAAGCTGGCCGAGGCACTGACGTACTATTCCATGGAGGAGAGTGTTGCCCTTGCCAAGGCCCGCGGCAGGTTTCCGCTGTGCCCGAAGACCGAGTACCCCGACGGGAAGATCCCGGTTGCCGGCTACTATGAGAAGCCAAAGGAGCAGCACAGGTACGAATGGGACACGCTCATAGACAGAATCAAGGAGCACGGAATCAGAAACGTGCTGACGACCACCGTTGCCCCCACCGGAACCCTTTCCATGATCGCAAGCTGTTCAAACGGAATGGAGCCCACATTTGCCCTTGCCTATGAGAAGAGGGTGACCCTGGGCAAGTTCTTCTACGCCAACTCGATAATAAAACAGGTGCTTGAGGAAGACAACCTGTACACCGATGAGATACTTGCAAAGATTGCAGACAACTACGGCTCCCTCAAGGGAATACCGGAGATTCCCGAGTGGATGCAGAAGATCTTTGTCACGGCAATAGACATTCACTGGTCGGACCACCTGATGGCACAGCAGGTGTGGCAGCAGTGGATAGGAAACGCGATAGCAAAGACCATCAACATGCCACACGACGTACTGCCGGAGGATGTCGCAGCCGCATATCTTCTTGCACACGAGCTTGGGCTGAAGGGGATCACGGTCTACAGGGACGGTTCAAGGCACAAGCAGGTTCTGCACATAACCAACAAGAACACCGAGAAGAACTTTGATGTAGTGCCTTCGCAGGTGGTGACCGACTTTGTATCCCAGAATATAACAAACCAGTACATGCGGGACCAGATAAGCAACTCGCTGAAGATCAGGCCCGGCGAGGACATCGTTGTGACTCACAATATCGCCGAAAGCGTACCCGAGGGAAGCCTGTGCCCCGAGTGCAAGAACAACCTCATCTTCGCCGAGGGCTGCAGCCTCTGCATCGAGTGCGGATACAGCCACTGCACGTCAGGATAGGCGTACACCATCAGATCCATGCCCGACATCACAAGCTATGCGGGCAACGAAAGGCCGGCATGGGCCGAGCTCAGGAATGACATCTCCGGGTAGCCTTGCTCTCCCTGATCTTTGCCGAGTCATCGCTGGAGCTGGTACCCAGGGAACTTCAGGCCCACCGCTCCGTGGTGTCGCACGCAAGAAGGCTGGGAAAGAGGCCCGGCGAGATCCTGCTTGATGTCTCCTGGCACTACGCGGCTATGCGTGGAATCAAAGACGAGATGAAGCGCGGCAGGCCAGACCTGATCCACATGTGCCTGCAGAATGCATGCAGCACGCCGCTGTACCTCAGGGGAGGCCTGGCGATATACATACACACCATATCAGGCAGGGTGATCACTATTGGCAGCGGTATCCGCCTGCCAAAATCGTACCACCGCTTCGCGGGACTGATGGAGAGGCTTTTTCTGGACGGATCCATCGAGCATGAGGGCAGGAGGATGCTGGATCTTGACACGATGGGCCTTGCAGAGGTGATAGAGGAGATCCGGCCCGGCGCCATACTTGGGCTGTCAACCCTGGGCGACAGGATCCAGCTGCCACGACTGGCATCAGAACTGGCCGGAGGCTCGTGCGTAGTAATAGGCGGATTTCAGAGGGGGCACTTTGCCCCGCATGTGAGCAGCGTCATGGACGCGACGTACAGAATTGGCGACGACCCGCTTGAGGCCCATGTGGTCACGAGCCGGGTGCTCTACGAGTATGAAAAGACGGTTTTTATGTAGCGCGCAAAACGGCTCCCTAGGCGGTCATAGTATAGCCTGGCAGTACGCTGGCCTTCCAAGCCCGTTACCCGGGTTCAAATCCCGGTGACCGCACTCCAATCAGGGCGGAAATCCCGGCGACCGTATTATACCGAAGCAGTTATCTTTTGTGGTTATATCTGCAGAGATACCATTGAAGGCTACACTTCGAAAGATCGCACTGGAGAGAATGCAGATTCTGATTGAAAATGCGATCTCCAATGCCAGAACCGACCCGCAGCTGGCGCAGAGGCAGGCCTCCCTGGCGCGGAAGCTGAGCACGCGCCACCGAATCAGGATGCCGTATCACCTCAGGATGGTCTTCTGTAGGAAGTGCAAGACGTTCATGGCGCCTGGGGTAAACGCCCGGTTCAGGCTGGGCCGCACCCATACCAAATCGATACGCATCACATGCAGCTTCTGCTGCCATACGTACCGCAAGATGATCTAGCCGACCGGCGCCATGGCCTGCAGCACGGTTCGCGGCCGAGCCGGGATCGGGATGCTACGTAACAGTTCGGTCTCATGAAGCAAAATCGCGCAACTTGAACAGGAATTATTCTGCGATACATGTGCCTTGTTCGAAACATATTTAGCTGAGAGTATTTTCTGACAAGGCGTGAACCTCGGACTTGATCCGACTCAAGTAGATTGGAACGATCCTAGCGTAGAATACTTGCTGAAGTACTTTAAGATGACAATGACTGATCGTGATGACAAGCTTGAGTCACTGACGAGATCAAACAATCAGCTGGCATCTGAAAAAGAACAGCTGGCATCTGAAAAGGGACAGCTGGCATCTGAAAAAGACAGATGGCATCCAAGAACAAAGAACTGGAAGAAAGGTGCTCGCACCTTGAGGCAAAATACGACAGACTCATCGAAATGTACAACAGGCTGCTTGACGGTGCCGGCAACGGCGCCGTCTCCAGCAATCCCCCGGAGGATCCCGACGCAGGATCCAAGACGACGCCCAAGCAGCGCCCTGAAGGCGGCAGGAGGAGCAGCTACAACGTGAGGGAGTTCGCCGGATATCCCCGGCCCAAG
The DNA here is from genome assembly GCA_030341885.1 of Geodia barretti. Lineage (NCBI taxonomy): Eukaryota > Metazoa > Porifera > Demospongiae > Tetractinellida > Geodiidae > Geodia > Geodia barretti. The sequence goes on along the minus strand of CASHTH010003886.1, from coordinate 177,210 downwards.
CCCCCTGCAAGAGGCGAGAATGGCCGGCCACGGAGAGACCACGTGGTGCACGAGACGATGACTGCAGACGAGCTTGCGTGCCGCAAGTGCAGATTCACGCTATCCCAACCCACGGCCACGTACAAAAAGACCACCGAGGATCTGGTGGATCGCCAATGGCAGGAGACAGCCTGGGTGATCACGCGGAGGTACTGCAAAAAGTGCCGCAGGCAGCAGGCGGCCCGGACCGGCGGCGTCCTGCCAAACGAGCACTACGGGATAAACGTCATGGCCCAGACAGTGACACTGCGGTGCATGATCGACTCGTTTGAAAAGATCCGCAAGATATTCCACATGTTTCACGGGGTGCTCATCCCAAGGTCCACGCTGAACCACTTTTGCGACAGGGTGGCCGCCGAGCTGGATCCGCTGTACCAGGAGATCAGGAGGGATCTGAACGCGGCTAGGCTGGTCAACGGGGACACCACGGGCTGGTTCGTCAACGGCAAGGGGTGGTACGTGTGGGTCTTTGTGGGAAGGGACGCAGGCGGCAAGGAGACCGTGCTGTTTGAGATAGAAGATTCAGCCGGAAAGAGGGTCCCGATGGGCGTGCTGGGGCAATTCGAAGGCATAGTGGGTTCTGACTCGGACGGATCCTGGAACCATGTCGGCAAGACACACCAAAAGTGCCTGCTCCACTACTTCCGGGACATGTACCGCACGACAGAAAAGAACGACAGCAGCGAGTTTAACCTGTTCTTCATGGAACTGTACGGCATCCTCAAGGACGCCATCGCCACCAGGGGACACGGATCCGACGGGGCAGTGGAGAGCCTCAAATACAGGATACGGTGCCTCATATCCAAGGAATATGAGGACAGGGGATTGCCTGAGGTACGTAAAGCGGCTGAAGCGGGAAGGAGATAGCCTGTTCACTTTCATCATGAACGATGTCGAATACCACAACAACGTAAGCGAGCGGGCGCTGAGAAGGTTCGCAGAATTCCGCAAGATCCTGTACGGGAACAGGTCCGATGCCGGTGCCCGGCGAACCAAGATCCTCATGAGCGTCTACGCCACGTGCGAGCAGCGCGGCGTGAACTTTTACCAGTTCGTACAGGACTACCTGTCAGGCAAGACCAGGACAATCCCTCCCGGCCCCGCGCAGAACCAAACGGCCATCGCCGTCTGACCGTGCAATGCAGCGACACTGCAAACCCTCCATGGCGCGCGTAACCGGGGCACCTAAAACACACGGCATGCGCGGTGCGCAAAATGCCTCACCGCCGGCACAAGAAATTACCCTCAACATGGCGTGGCGCGTTATTTAGCTTCATGAGACCGATCAGTTACGATGCTACACTTTTGCCTAGTCTGCGTTCTGCAGCAGGGTCACCTCACTGTGCGCAGGCGGGATTTCGGCGGTGGGGTTGCGGGGTTCAGATCCGCCTGCAGGTACCAGACGACTAGACCGTCTTTGTCTTTCTGAGAAGCGCCGTGACTGTCACAATATAGCATGCGGCAGCAACCGTCTCTGATGCCAGGGATGCAAGGTATGGCTCTATGCCGAGCTCGAGAAAGTAGTATAACGACGTCCACTTGACTGCCAGATAGACTAGCTCCCCTACTCCAAGAGACGATATCGTGGCTATGAGCTCCTTCTTAATCAGGCCAGACGGCATGCTTTTGTAGCGCTCCCTGTTGTCAAGATAAAACAGGGACACAAAAACGCCAAAGAAGGCGACATATCCCAAGGCCACTACGAGTGTCGTCTTGAGATAGTTCTCATAATCTGACAGCACCTGCACGGCCACCACGGTAGTGATTGCCGAGCTTACAAAGCAGATGATAAAAGTCCTGTTGATCTGTAATAGCCGGCGGTTTGATTTCATGGTTATGCATTTAGGCGCGGGCGCCAACCGTAGTCGCAGCAGAGATGAAGCCCGGGCGCATGCAGGTATTTCTTGCATCTAATATTTTAAGATTGGACGCCAGATTCTGGTGCGGGGTCACTGGGCGTGCCGGGCCCGCGAAGACTCTTCGCATGGACAAACTTGTGCCCGGATGAGGAGGCTGGCCTAGTCCACCTGCCGACCCCCGCTGCCGAAAATTTCTTCGCATGGTTAATTATGGCGGGGTGCGTCTGTACGATGATGCAATACTTTCAGGCGGTTCAGAAGGGACGGCAGATAGCGGCAGCGTCGCAGATGAGGCTCTTCAACGTAGCGGGCTTTGCCATGCTGACCCTTACCACAAAGAAGGTCGATGGCAAGTTCATGCCGGTGGGAACAGAGGAGTATGCCGCGGTGATCAGGACCCGGGACGGGTTTGTTGCGATACTGGCCGACGAGGACGGCTACACCAAGGCACAGTCAAAGGCATTGGACAAGAACGAGGCGTTTGAGATCCTTGACAAGCTGGTACTCTCCGGGATTCCGGAGTTTACGGGAGATGATGTGGAGATCTGGACCGAGCAGTACCCCAGGGTGCCCCGAGACTAGGAATCGCCGGGAAGAACTATCGTGGTACCGACCACGCTGCTGCGGATCGCCTTTTCCAGCGTCTTTATGTCGGCCCCGACTATCCGGGTTCTTATTCTGGAGCGCTCAATGGTCTTCAGGGATACGATATCCATAAGGTCGTGGCCGCCCGCCGCAGCCCCTTCCTGTATCAGCATCTCCTGCAGGCGCCCCAACTCGATCCGCCCGAGCATCTTCGCCTCCTTGTGTTTGTTGGGATCCATATCATACACGCCGTCCACATCCGTGGCGTTCAGGAATTCTGCTGCCCCGACCCTCTCGGCAACAAGCGCGGCGGTTCCGTTGGTGCTCTGGCCCGGATAGAGCCCGCCCGCCACCACCACGAGGCCGCCGTCTGCTGCCTGCTTTATCTCCTGCAGGGTTGTGGGTGGGTGCGGGTATGCCTTGTCTCCAAGTGCGCAGATCAGGAGCCTGGCGTTCAGTCTGGAGATCTCGATTCCCATCTCATCTAGCGTGGACTCGTCTGCGCCAGAAGATCTTGCATTGTTTATGTAGTGCCTTGCAATGCTGCCCCCGCCGGCCACTATAATGGGCTGACGGATCTTGCTGATCCTCAGCAGAAGCGACGCATAGTCCTTCAGGGTCCCGGCCCCGTCTGCACCAAAGACCTTGCCCGATAATTTGATTACAATTCTCTTCCTCATTATGCTGTACGACCCAAGATTGATTTTGTAGTAGTGCCGACTTTATTTCTGTTTTGTGTATGACAGGCCGCCCCGGCAGACAGAACACCAAGATCGAACAAGAACCGGCAACCGAGCAGGGATCAGCACAGGCAATGTGATGTCGGACATGGCATTGGAGACGAGCCCGGACCGGGCGATGAAAAGTTCTCGCGCCGTGCACGGAATAGGGCCATAAGACTAGCCGGTCTGATGCCTGGCGCGCCTATAAGATCGCAGCAGAAGGTATGCCGCAAGTCCTCCCAGCACTATCCCCGCTATCACAAGAGCCAGTATCGCCTCCCCGCCGTCAAAAAACGACACACCCGGGCTGCTGTCTAGTACGCCCCCGGCCTGTCCCTCTTGCTGCGCAACCTCCAATGATTCCTCAAGGCGTGGCGAGTCCTCCAGTGACTCGAATTCAGCACCCACCGGTGGGGCTGCATCCAGTTGTGCGGGAGAATCAAAACTCCCTTCTGAATTGACGGCCTCTTCAACCTGGGTTTGGGGCTGGTTTTGCAGCAGGGATAATGAGAATAGCGACACCACCGCCACGACACCAATTCCAGCAAACTTGTAGATTGTTTTAAACGAGTGCATTAACAATTTGCTTTCTTTGGCCCGTCCGGACACCTTGGAAGGCAGGATGATGATTGCAAATTTTGTTGTTTTGTAGTACTTCATATCCTGCGCTTTTACATTTTTGCCAATCCTTGAAACTTTTACCATCCTGACCTTCTGCATTTTGTTCAGATGGTATTTCACCAGCTGCAGGGAGATCCCAGTACTCTGGGCAATCCGGTTTGCGGTCAGCTCTTCCTCAAACAGCAGCTGCAGTATTGCCCTGCTTGAATTGTTTGTCAGTATTTCCCCAATCGATTTTATTTTTTTGTCATCGGACAGGAAAATTTCTATCTTGTCTGGTGAATTATCGCTGTTGCTGTCTGGCATGACCGTTATGGCACATTCGCGGGAATTGATACTAAAGGTTTTGGTAAAATCATGACTTCATCAAACGTTATAATCGCGTTTTACCCATATGTATCAATGAGTAAAAAGACGCACGCGGCAATTGTGGCCACGGTTTTGACCGTGACGGACGTCAACGTGATCAACGCCGAGGGCATCTATTTTGGAAACACCGGCCACGAGGTACAGGCCGGGGCTGGCACGCTTGAAGAGACGCTAGATCCCGCCCGAGACCGCGTAGAAATTGCAGAAACTGTACAGCGGATCCACGATGGGGGTTCTGGCGATGTTCTCCTGCCATGCAATGGATCGCCGGGCGCACTCTTAGTTGTCGTGGGCATGTTTGGTGGAGTTATGGCCGTAGTCTTTGTAAGAAACCGCAGGGGGAGATATGCCGCGCCGGGAATGGGCTAGAGGCAGCCTGCTCCCAGTTTTTGTTGGGATAGCCGCAATTACGTTATCGGTTGGCGTCTTTTATTTTATTTTTGTTGACAACCCGGGTGATCCTGCGCATACGGGAACCCGGATTCCCCAGCAGCAGTACCAGCAAGCCTTTGAGGAATCGATGTCCATGGAAGCCAGCCAGGACTCCATAGGGTTTGCGGTTGGAGGATCCCAAGACGTCGATAACTTTAGGGAGAATATCAAGAATGGCTTTCTTCCGCTATACACCGATATCACGTACGAGGGGCTGTTCTATGACTATTATTTTGACACCGGCAGCCAGCAGAGATGTGAAAAGCTGTTTTGCCCCTCATACAGTTATGCGGTATCCAGAGATCCGTTTTCAGACAAGACCGAATACTACCTATCCGTCGGTCTGAACTCCGGAATAAAAGAGTCCGACTTTGAGCGAAAGAAACTCAACCTGGTTCTGGTGCTGGATGTCTCTGGATCCATGGGCTCCACATTTGACAGATACTACTATGACAGATACGGGCTGGAGCAGTCGCCGGAATCACGTGACGATTTTACAAAGACCAAACTAGCAGTTGCCGGGGAGTCAATAATCGGCCTGTTGGATCATCTGACTGATGAGGACCGGCTGGGGGTTGTGCTTTTTGAGAGCGGGGCACACCTGGCAAAGCCGCTGGAGAGCATGGGAGCCACCGACAAGAAAGCGCTAGGGCAGAGCATTCTGGAGATTGATGCAGGGGGGGGAACCAACATGGCCTCTGGGATACGCATGGGGACGTCCCTCTTTGATGATGTTGCCGGGTCGGATCAGTCAGAGTACGAGAACAGAATAATCTTCCTCACCGACGCCATGCCCAATCTTGGCGAGATCGAGAAGGACGGGCTGTTTGGCATGATAGAGCAGAACGCTGGACAGAACATCTACACTACGGTAATTGGCATAGGAGTGGACTTCAACACGGAGCTGGTGGACCACATCGCAAAGGTTCGGGGAGCTAACTACTATTCAGTTCACTCCCAGTCCGAGTTTCAAGAGAGAATGGTCGACGAGTTTGAGTTCATGGTGACTCCTCTGGTTTTTGACCTGACGCTGGATATGGACGCAGCAGGCTATGAGATTAAGAACGTGTACGGATCTCCAGAGGCGGATCAGTCTACCGGGCAGATAATGAAGGTAAACACGCTGTTTCCGTCCAAGGTGTCAGACGGCCAGACCAGGGGCGGGCTTGTTCTGCTAAAGCTGGAGAGGCTGTCCGATGACGGGACAATTACGCTCACGGCCAGCTACAGGGACAGGGCCGGGCAGCAGGATCACGATACCGTAGCCGTAACCTTTGAGGACAGCGAACCCGACCTTTACCAAAATACCGGAATCCAGAAGGGCGTCCTGCTTACAAGGTATGCAGAGCTGATGAAGTGGTGGATATATGATGAGCGCAGCTCGCATGCCAGCGGCACCGTGCCGACCACATCACGCCTGTACGAGGACGGGATCAGCACGCCGGATTATGTAGAGTCGTTGGGAAGGTGGGAGAGGCAGTCAGTCCCCCTTGGGGTGTCTGACCAGTACGCAGACGCAATCTCACAATTCAGCGCCTACTTCCAGGAGGAGGCGGCCTTGATCGACGACCCGGAGCTGCTTCAGGAGGTATCAGTCATGCAGAGGCTGGCAGGCTTGTGATCCGGAAGGTGCAGCATGGGGGCAACGATGTCCAATATTTTTTTATGAACGGCCTGCTTGGTACCTACGGCATCCACGGTCTTCCAGCCCTGCTCGTGTGCAAGATCCTGATATTTCTGTCTGACGGCATCGGCAAGCTCCATGTTGCTCTCGAAGATGTCCCGCCTTGCCATTTTTCTGTCACACGCCTTTTGCGGATCTATATCCAGCAGTATGACCAGATCCGGCTTTGGCATGTCCCGGTCAAGATCCTCAAGAAATCCCCGATCCAGGCCGCCGTTTGCCAGGCCGTAGGCGATATTGGAGGCCGTGTACCTGTCCATGACCAGTATCGTGCCCTCCGGGCAGCCGGAGATCTCGACTAGCTTCTCCCGCCTGTTCTCTGCCATCAGGCGGTGGATCTCTTTGGGGGACGGCCGCCCGCTCCCATCCAGCATCGCTTTGATCTTGGAGCCCACAGGCGTCGTGTAGTCCGGAAAGCTGAACAACTTGACAGCCATCTGCTGCTTGAGTCTTTTATACAGCAGCAGGGACTGGGTCTTTTTGCCCGCCTGGTCGCCGCCCTCAATGGCAATTATCATGGTTAAGACCGATCGGCGCGGATGGCAATAAATATCAATTAGCGCCCGCCCGGCGTGTCATCTACCTCCTCCCAAAGGCGGCAAAGACTGCCATGACTGCCAGGGAGCCTGCTATACCCACGATGCCGGCGGTCGCGTCTGCGGTGTACAGAAGCGCCGATCCCACAAACATGGCAGATGACAGTATGCTTCCGGGCAGCAGGATGTTGGGCCTTGTGTTTTTGTTAAGCTGGAGAGATCTGCTTTCGTCAATGAACCTTCTCAGATCCGGGGCAAGTGATATTGTCGCGTCGACAGATTTTACAAAGCGCTGAAACCCGTGCTTGAACTCGTCGATGTAGGCGTCCTGGACAAGGTTCTCCTTCTCCAGGATCTCCTTGAGCACCGTGATGAACGTAAAGTTCACTTGGTGGGTCTTGTAGATTCCCTCGATGATCGAGGCCATCCTCATATAGAGCGCCAGGTGCTTTGGGAGCATAAAGGGAAACCTGCTCATGGTCTTGTTTGCCAGCTCCATCAGGCCCCTGATCTCCATCTCCTCTGGCTTTTTGCCGTGCATCGCCCGTACCGTCAGCTCGATGGCCCGCTCCATTACAGACCTGTTAAAGTCCGGGGCAAGCATCCCCAGCTCGTTCATGGCGTTGATTGTTCTGAGGGGATCCTTCTCCACCAGGGCCAGGTACAGGCGGACCAGCCGCTTGCGGGTGTCACCGTCCAGCCTGCCCACCATTCCATAGTCATAGAGAACCAGCCTTCCGTCGTCGGTAACAGAGATGTTCCCCGGGTGGGGATCCGCGTGAAATATGGCGTACCGCAGCAGCATGGTAAAGAACACCTTGTGGACATCGGTGACCAGCTTCTGCCGGTCGATCCCCTGCTCATCCAGCCTCCGGACATCTGTAACCTTGATGCCGGCGATATACTCCATGGTAAGGACACTCTTTGATGAGAGCCTGTCGTAGACCCGCGGCACGATGACATCGCTGTTTCCCTTCATGTTCTCCTTGATCTGCTTCAGGTTGTTTGACTCTATGGTATAGTCCATCTCTTCGTGAATGGTCTCGATGAACTGCGCCAGCATGGCCCTGCCGGACAGGCGAAGGTTCGGATCCACGAACCGCAGTGCCCTGGGCAGCACCCTTTTGAGCACCGCGAGATCCCTCTCCACTATCTCCTCTATTCCCGGCCGCTTTACCTTTACCGCCACATTCTGGCCGTCCACCACTGCAAGATACACCTGCCCCAGGGACGCGCCGGATATGGCGTTCTCGTCAATTGTGTCAAAGGTATCCCGCATGGGGCCCAGATCCCTCTCAATGATGTGGCGCACCTGATCAAAGGGAGCCACCGGCACGCTGTCCTGCAGCTTTGCCAGCTCCTCCATATACGGCTGCGGAAGTATGTCTGCCCTGGAAGAGAGCCACTGGCCCAGCTTGATGTAGACGGGCCCCAGGGAGAGAAATGTGTCAAGTAGCCGCCTTGCGTTCTTTCTGTACCTGTCCTCGTCGACGTTCCTGCCCTCGGTCTTTGCCCAATGGCGCCTGTCCCTCCGCAGCGCCATGATCGGCAGCAGCAGCTTCAGCAGCACCTGGATGGTTCGGAGTGTAGAGATTTTAATCGCCCGGGGTTTACTCCGTTCCCTTGCCATATAACAGCTCAGATGCGACGCACCCGCCACGGCCCCTGGGCGCCAAAGGCAGGCGGCTGTCCTCTAAAACGTGCGGAGATTGGAGAATGTCCTGGGGGCAGAACTCGTGGCAGGAACCGTGTTTTCTGCCCACTGCTGCTCCAAGTGCAGCGTGGGCGATGTCTCTGCCTTCCTTATGTTATCCAGCATCCACTCCTGCGAGTATTTTGTCGATCTGGCAATGAAGAGATCGACAGACTTGACCCCGGGCATCTCCCTTATGCTCTGCATGGTCTCATCCATCTCGTATATGTCGTCACTGTACAGAAACAGCACGATCTGTTTCTCCATCAGGAATGGAACCTCCAGAAAGTTTCTTGAGAACATGTGCGCCAGCTTCCCGAACATGGGCTTTGCCTCTCCGGTAACCTGGATCATTATGGCGTGTGTTATAAAACCCCGGATCTTTGTGGGATCATAGTCCACGGTAAAGTGGATGCCGTCATCACCGTGCAGCCTGTCAATACAGCGGGATACTGTCTTTGTGGACAGGCCAGTCTTTTTTGCAATAATGTCTATCTTCTCCCGGGGGTTGATCATCAGCTCCCTTATGATCTGCATGTCCGTCTTTGTGAAACGGGGGCTGACGCTCCGTTCAGGTTCAAAGATTGACAGAACGCGCATCCCGTCTATCTTCTCTGCCAGCTCGATCTTCTCTTGCACATCATCCCTCACTATAACTCCACAGACGGCAAACCCGCCCACACAGGGAGCTACCAGAAATGGCTCCCCCATGGATCGCATGTGGCCCAGCATCTCCTCCATGCGCTGTCCTAAAACTACAGTGTAGAGGGTACTGTGCCCCAAGGTCGGCGGGTCTATCCTTACCACAAAGTCCAGAATAATCCCGCGTCTCCTCATCCTCCTGATCCTTGCATTTACCGTGCCGCTGGCAATGCCGATCCCCTCGCCTATCTGCCGCTCAGACTCCCGGCAGTTGTTCAGCAGCCTGCTCAGAATCTGCATGTCCAGTCTATCCAGTTTATCTTTCATTCCAGACATGTATTAGAACGCCGTTACCTATAAAATTGTCGCATATACGCGACCAAGGATCAATTGTGTTAAATACAAGACTTTTCATTATGTATCGGTGGACTATCATCTAAACCTAGCAAAGAAGATGCTCTTCAGCAAGAGGGGCAGTCTGATAGGAGCCGTGCTTGCCGTGACCATAGGCATACTGGTACTCCACGTAAACTCTGTAATATTTCAGGGCCTGTTTGACGCGATCATCAGGGATATAAGCAACTACCAGACGGGGGATGTGCTCATCACCAGCGAGGAGGGATACATAGACGAGTCTGATGCAGTACTGCTGGGCACATTGGAACGAATTCCCTACGTCGAAGCGGCGGCGCCGCGGCTCTCGACCGCGGCGACCATGACCATCTCAAAGAACGGGCAGAGTATCGAGGAGTTCAGGGTTCCGCTGACGGGCGTAGACCCGCTCCGAGATGTCAGGGCATCTACGATTCATGAGACCGTGGTCGAGGGCCAGTATGTCTTTGCCCGGAACTCGATGGTGCTTGGAGCCATTGTGGCGCGGGACCTGGGCGGGGCGCAGGTAGGCGACAGTATAGAGGTGACGGTTACAGACCGGTGGGGGCAGGAGCAGACCCGCCGGTTTATAGTAACGGGCATAGCCAGATCCCCCGGCGGCCAGGGCTTTGACTATACTGCCATAGTACACATAGATACGTTGCGTGATATGTTGGATCGGGCTGGCTCCTCGGAGCGCATAATGGTCAAGCTAAGCGACAAGTCCAAGGCGCTGGAGGTAAAGAACACATTCCTGCTGTCCTTCCCCCACGGGGATCTGGAGGCACAGACGATAGAAGAGGCTGCAGAGCAGCAGCTGGCAGGGTTCCGGTCGGGAATAGCCATGATAAACATGATCGGATACTTTGGAATGATGTCATCGGCCTTTGCCATACTCACAATCCAGATGATGCTGGTAAACGGCAAGACGCGGGAGATAGGAATCATGCGCTCGATAGGCGCCAGAAGGAGGGACATCCTGCTCGTATTCATACTTCAGGGAATGATAATAGGCGCAATAGGCGCATCTGTGGGAACCGCCGCAGGGCTGGGGTACACCTTTTATGCAAAGGAGACCAAACTGTCCTTCAACAACAGCCTGCCTCTGGAGGTAAGCTACAACTGGGAAAAGATCGTCCAGACGGCACTGGCCTCCTTTGGGCTTGCCATGCTTGCGTCCCTGTACCCGTCGTACCGGGCTACAAAGCTGCAGCCCGTGGAGGCCATGCGCCTTGCATAGCGCGCTGGAGATCTGCAACCTGAACAAGGTGTACGGCCAGGGAGCCACCAAGGTGCAGGCGCTGTACGATGTCTCATTTGCCATAGAGAGGGGGCAGTTTACACTGGTCGTTGGAAGCTCGGGTTCGGGCAAGTCAACACTGCTGAACATGATAGGGCTGCTGGATCGACCCACCAACGGCCAGGTATTCATAGACGGGATAGACACCGGCCGTCTGAGCGAGTCCGGCATGTCCAGGTTTAGAAACAAGAAGCTGGGCTTCGTTTTTCAGTTCTCCAACCTTCTGGCAGATCTTACCGTGCTGGAGAACGTGATGCTGCCAAGCCAGATAGGCGGCGCCGGCGCGAGTGGAGCCAAGGATGCCCTCGATCTGCTCCGGGCGGTTGGGATGGAGGAGTATGCCCACAAGAAGGCCGACGAGATATCCGGGGGCCAGGCGCAACGAACCGCCATCGCCAGGGGACTGGCAAACAACCCCACCATCGTTCTGGCCGACGAGCCCACCGGCAACCTTGACTCCGTCTCTGCAGAATCGGTGGTAGACCTTATGAAGTCGATAGCCAGAAAGATGGGTTCCACCTTTGTTGTGGTAACCCACGACAGGGAGCAGTTCGGTGACGTGGATAGAGTAATTACCATCAAGGACGGAAAGGTGGCCATGGAGATTCCGGTATGGTGAACGGGTATGCCTTTGCGGCGCTTGCCGTGGTGATAACGGCATCCGCGCTTCTTGGCAGCGCGCAGGGGCAGGTATCTATCTTCGACAGGGACTTTGTCGACATCAAGTTTCACGAGGCCTACTTTGGAACCGCCGGCGAGAGGATCGAGGTGAATCCGGGCGACAAGAACGTCCCGTTTACCCTAGTCATGACAAACGTGGGCACGCTGGACATTACCGGAATCCGGGGGCAGCTGTCCCCGCCGTTTGGCTTCACCCCCACGGACGGATCTGGTCCGATAATTCTGGCAAGCGCGGAGAACGTCGCCCGGGCTGGGGAGATATTTACGGTGACATTCTTTGTAGATCTGGGCAGCGATCTGGACATCCGGCAGTATCCTGCCTCGGCCAAGATAGACTACTCCAGGCTGAGGGAGGCGGGCGTGCGCAGCACCTTCTTTAATTTTGACTTCAAGGTAACGGGCGGAAGCGTCATCAACGTAAATGCCAAGGATCCGTTCCTGGTTTCACTACAGAATAACGAGATCGTCATCGAGATCTCAAACAACGGCACGGCGCCGATCTCGGGGGTGGCCATTCAGATAACAAACACGCAAGACGCCATGCCGTCTGCGGCGCAGTCAACAAGCAATGTGGAGAGGGTAGTCATACCCGACACAGACTGGAACGTGGGCAACATCAACCCCGGAGATGTCAAGTACCTGACAAGCACGATCTACGTTCCGGGGCTGATAAAGGGCGAGACCCTCAGGCTACCGCTGGAGATCTCCTACTTTAATGCGCACGGAGACCGGCAGGTCATCAGCCGGAACGTGGACTTTTACATACAGGGATTGATCGACATCAGGATCTATAACGTAAACGTGATGGAGTTCTCCGGCAGGCCGACCATCATAGGCGAGATAATCAACGAGGGAAACGAGGATGCCCTGTTCGGGTTTGTGATGCTCAAGCCCATAGGGGACTCGAACATCAGCGAGATTACGCAGTTCATCGACGAGATACAGACGGACTCGCCGGTCCCCTTTAACATCCAAGTCGGGTTTGACGGTACGCCCCGGTACGGGGAGCACACGGTTGAGATCACTGCGCGTTACAAGGATTCGCTCCGCGAGGAGCACTTTGTGGCGCATCAGGCCGTGATAACCATTCCAGAGCCCCCGGTAACGAAGAACAGCATATCCGGTCCGGAGATCCTGGGCTCGCCGGAGGTGGAGATCGATGCCCTGCTCCCCAATGACGGGGGCCAGTCCATAATTCTAGTCGTGGCGGTGGCCGCTGTGATCGGCATCGTCCTGTACGCGGTAAAGAGACGGAGAAGAAGAGAAGACGTGTTCTAGATCTCGCGGCACTTCCACATGCTGCGTGGTGGCGCGCCTCTAGCCTTTGGCGGTGCGCAGTTTGAGGGCCATCTCCAGCGTTTCGTCGACCATCTCCTTCAGCCGGTCCTGGGCGCCGTCGCCAACCCTGCCGTCCTTTATCAGGTCCGTGGTGATGTACACGGCCTTGGGGTTTGTGGTCACCCTAAAGTACGACATCAGCTGCGTAAGCAGGGTCTGGACGCAGGTAAATCCGATGTTGCCCGCGGCCACAATGGCTAGTCCCGCTACCTTGCCTGCCGTCTCCTTGTAGTTTATGTACTCGAAGAGGTTCTTTAGCGCCGAACTGAAGAGCGAGTTGTAGATGGGAGATCCCACGAGCCATACGTCCGCATCGGTAATGTCCCTTGCGGCCTGCTCCGTCGTCTGGTTGTGCCTGCCGTCTCCGCGGAAATAGTCAATATCATCCTCTGACAGGTTGATGAATTTCACCGTGTGGTCTTTTGTCTTGGTATATTCGTTGACAAACTTCATTACCAGTGTCGTGTTTGACGCCTTTCTTGGGCTCCCGGAGATTATTACGACCCTCACATTCCGCCTTGCCAAGCACCGTATTTAAAAGTGGATTAACACACAAAGATGCTCCTGCAAACTCGGTTGATATTCAAAGTCACCCTTCACCAGATAACCATCATGCGCAGGTGTTGTGATTTCGTGACGGCTCACCCACGGCGGTCTAAAGTTCATCATTTGTGGCAAGGATATGGCCGTGTGCGGATCGGATCAGTGGGGGGATCGGGCTGCTCGTACAGCATTCGGGTTGAGCTTGGATCGGCGCCCATCAACCGGGTTTACAGAATAACCCGTGCAAGAAAAGTAATTTATGTATGTAAAGATCAGCGGCAATGTTGAATAGGGTGCCTGTTATCATACTTGCCGTAATCGCAGTATCGGGGATTGCCGCGATACCCCTAGTTACAGAGCAGTTTGTCGATGCGGGCACCACAACAAAGGTCCACTTTACAAGAACCGCCACATCCGCACAGGATCCGGCCATTGGCCAGGAGGATGGCCAGATGACAATGATCCTGGCGCCAAATGCCGGCACCATATATGATGGCTCCCTAACTTATACTGCCAGCGAGCCGGTGCAGCTTGTGGTACTTCACGAGCTGGCCGCTGGGGATGATCTGGGACAGCCCACATGGACTGTTGACGGCAACACAATCTACGGCGCGTCCGTAATTGACCAAGGCGCCAGCGCGGGCACTCTCGAGTTTACCGGAGCAGGCCTGGCACTGCGCAGCGGGGACGAGTTTGTCTCCACCGTCAGCATCGACGGATGGATTCGTGGCACGCCAGTAGAGATAGGCGCGCCGAGCGTAGAGGTGAAGGTTGACGAGAGTGAGTTTAGGATCGCGCGGGCACATGTGCCCATTACAATTCCCATGCACGAGGGACTCCATGGCGAGTCGTCCCTCTACTACATCATAACCGATTCCAGTGATGAGGACTATGCCGAGATGCTCACCGACCATCAGGGCTGGAGGGTTGAGCTTGCTCCGCCGCTGAAGAGTACTTCGGAGATTGCTCTGGAGAAGGTATACATCTTTGAGAACGGCGTTCACGGTGATGGCATCAAGGGGTATCAGGTGGAGGTATTCTCCAGCACCCCGTGGGAGTTTAGCGATTACAGCGAGCTGCGCCAGATAACAACGGTGACATGGAGGATAGGCGAGACGCCCAGGATGCTGGACTCCGAAGCAGAGATCCTTGACGCCGTGGAGAAGGGACGGATCATGCTTACAGAGGAGGAGACGATCCTGAACATGCCGCAGATTGTGTGGCCCAACGGCCAGCTGCCCGTTCTGGATGTCAATATAACCTCGGACGATTTCGGGTATGGTGGCGCGCAGGTAACAGATATCGATACCGGTAACATGACCGTCACGTTTGTCGCCCACCGCGGGTGGGGTCCGGACGGGGCAACCATATACTACATTGTAACCGGCGCCACGCCCTCCGGGCCTGCAGAGGCCATGGGTGTGGCCGACGTGCCAAAGTATGGCAGCCTCCTCACAAGCCCGGCAGCAGTTGATCTCTACCAGTTTTCCAACGGCATAAAGGGCCCCGGCGCGCTCGGATTCCAGCCGGGCATCTCCACCTCCGCGCTCGGTGACGACAGATACAGCCCGATGTGGAGGATATCCCTTATCGAGTGGGTCGACCCCGAGGACGCGGCCATAGTAGAGACCACGGGCGACATCGCCGCCCTGAGGGCAGAGGGCCTGATCGAGATCACCCTGGCAAGGCCCATGAACATGAACCACGTGGTAAACTGCCCGTTTGTTGATCCCTTCCAGTAGGTCCGGACTTTTGCCTCGTGCTGTGGGTTGTTCCCCACACACCCGGCAGCTGTGCGGCAAATGCCCGTGGGTTTGGATGCGCAGTTCCCCTAAAGGGATAAATTATCTGCGGGCATCAGCAGGTACATGTTGGGCGGCAAACTCTACATAGTCGGGGTCGGGCCTGGAAGTCACGATCACATGACATTCCGCGCAAAGAGCGCCATTGAGGAGAGCAACACCATAGTGGGCTATGAGACGTATGTCAACCTGGTGCAGGATCTGATTCACGGCAAGGACGTGTATCGCTACGCCATGACGCAAGAGGTGGAACGTGCGCGGCAGTGCATAGATCTTGCCGAGTCCGGCAGAACGGTCTCCCTGGTGTCCAGCGGAGACCCGGGCATATACGGAATGGCCGGCCTCATATACGAGACGCTTGCAGAACGAGGCTGGAGCCCCAAGGACGGCCTTCCGGTGGAGGTCATACCCGGGGTATCGGCGCTGAACTCTTGCGCATCGATAATTGGATCTCCACTGATGACTGACTTTGCCGTATTGAGCATGAGCGATCTGCTGGTTCCCTGGGAGATTATAATAAAGCGGGTGGAGGCCGCCGCCCGCGGGGACTTTGTCATTGTAATATACAACCCGTCCAGCAAGAAGCGGATTCACCAGCTGCAGGACACGAGGAAGCTGCTGCTGGAGTACAGAAAGCCGTCGACGCCGGTGGCGATAATAAAGGGGGCGTACCGGGAATCCCAGTCGGTGGTGCTCACGGATCTGGAACACATGGAGGAGTACTCGAACAGGCTCGGCATGATCAGCACCGTAATTGTGGGAAACTCGTCTACGTACGCGTATGAGGAGCTGATGATAAACCCCAGGGGCTACAAGTCAAAGTACAACCTAAAGGAATCCTAGGCAGGCTTTACCGTATCCGTCAGATCGTCGCCCAAGACCAGCTTGTCCCTTATGGGCCCGATGATCTCTGTCAGGTACCGTGCCACGGTCTGTTTGAGGTCCATGGGATGGATCCTGCCTGCTCCGAACTCCGCCTCCAGACTGTCATAGCTGCCAAAGGTGGCATCGCCGCCAAACTTTGCAGGCCGCTCTATTGTAACACTGCCAAACCTGTGGAATATGATATCCCTGCATATGGCAAGGGGCGGATTCCCTTCCACGACTCCCTGCTCACACCAGGCCTTTCTTACCTTTGACTGAATCACGTCATCTGAGTCGTGAACGGATATGCTGTTGCCCGGATCCGTCTTGGACATCTTTCCGATGTCCTGGCCGTCGGGCCGCCGGATGAGTCCCGGAAGAAGCCTGTGGTGTACCGCCACAGGCACGCTCCAGCCCATCTTGGGAAAGATCTCCCGGGCCAGCATGTGGATCTTTCTCTGGTCCATACCGGCGTGCGCAATATCGGCATCAAGAAAATGAATGTCGGTGGCCTGCATGGGCGGATACAGCAGCCTTGCCAGATCTATCTTGTCCTCGCCCTCGGTCCTCCCCATAATGGTCAGCGTCCTCATCGTTCTTGCCAGCGACATGTGTTTTGTGAAGCGGACCAGCTCCGACCAGTACTCCTTCCTAAGGTCGTACAGGTCTGAACCCAACACGATGTTGACTCCCGGACACACGATGCGAAACGCATCGGCATAGTACTTGGAGACGCGCAGGATCAGATCCTGATCCCCGCCCATCTTGTCGTTGATCAGCGTGTGCCAGTCTGCCAGGAACACCGTGCAGTCCACGCCGGCCCGGATGAAGTCATTGATCTTGAATCCGGTGGTAACCAGGCTTCCCAGGTGCAGGCGGCCGGAGATCTCCAGGCCGATGTAGTGCTTGGGGCGGGACTTTGTCTCAAAGAGCGCGCGCAGCTCCCCGCGGGTTACCACCTCTTCTGTAGGCGGGCGGCTTACCAGATCAACCTTCTCTAGAACATCCACTGGTTATACCCCCACGGAATTTAGTATAAATTTACGCCTCTGCATCGTCCAGGCCCTTCCGCTGTCTTGTGCTCAGATAGAACGCATGGGCGCTGATTATCAGCCCCATGAGGAACACCTTGGTGCTGAATATCAGGTTCCAGGGCCTGTCGGGATCCGGATAGGCCACGGTCAGCCTGTCTATGTCCGGAACCATGCCGTTCACTATTCCCGCGGAGATCTTTGCGTTGAGCACGGTGAAGCTCCACAGCACCTCATACAGCGTTATAACTACGAATCCCAGCAGCATGAGCTGCAGCAGGGACATCTTCCACGAGCTTATCTTCCCCCGGGTTGTCTTCTTCCAGCCTATTCTAGATACGCAGTACCAGCCTATAATCGAGGAGAAGAATAGCCATGTGGTCAGCTTTGCGAAATTTTCAAAGGGCACCTCGGTGGTTACCAGAATCTCCCCCATGACGTACGTTCCGTCTCTCTCCCACTCCCCCAGCATGGCGTATGCGCCGTAGATCATGATGGATGTCATGATAAAGGCACACACGTAAAAGATGTACAGGAAGATGCGGTAGCCAATATCTGTCTCTTGAAGGTGCCTCCTCTCCATCAACGGCGCCTCTTCTGCTCTGAAATATAAATTTCGGTTAACGTGGTATTTATTGGCGGGATGCCTTCAGGCGGATCGTGCCTGCACCAGCCATCGCAATGTGGGAACTCCGAGGACTCGGGGCCGCAGCGTGCCATCTGGTGCCGGTTCGCGGTATACCGCGCGGCCAGAGGACGCCGTCGCCTGCAGGACTGGCCGCTCCGGGGGTGTCGGTTTGTGCAAGCGCGCGCGATATGGCTGCTGCGCCGGAGCGGGCGACATGAATGGTATCGAGTATGTACTCGGGGAGGCGTGCAAGATCCTGCTGCCCATACCCGAGGAGGTCTACCGCGGAAGCGACGGATCGCCTGTTGCCGTCTGTACGCTGTCCAGCATATCACTGCTAAAGGAGATTGCCAGCTCAGAGACGCTCGGGCGCGTGGCGATAGCGGGAAGGCTGCTCTCCGAGAACCGGGGCATTGACGCCCTGATCAGGTTTGTGGTATCCAGCCCAAATGTCAGGACCGTTGTGGTGTGCGGGCGGGAAGTCCGGGGGCACAGGGCAGGACACTCCCTGCTGGCGCTATACAGGAATGGCGCCGACGGCGCCGGCAGGATAGTGGGCTCCAGCAGCCCTGATCCAGTGCTGCAGACGCCTCATGCCGAGATTGAGCGGTTCCGGAGGCAGGTAACCATAGTCGACCGGATAGGGCAGACGGATCGCGCCGAGATAGATCGGCTGGTCAGGTCCATGACTCAGTAGCCGGCGCTCTGCCTGTCCCGGTTTATCGCATTCTTGCGTTTGTACTCCTCTAGGAGATCGTCAGTTGTCAGTCCCAGTTCCAGTGATGCCTGAACCACAAAGTGCCACACGTCTATGAGCTCCTCCCGGGCCTGCTTCTCGTCAAAGGCGGTGGCAGTCTTCCACCACTTCCAGTTTGTCGTCCGCTGCAGCTCCACCGCCTCGTGCATGATGGCAGTGCACAGGACGGATATCTTCTCCTCACGGCTGCCGGGGTACCTGTCTGACTTTGCCATTCTGGCAAAATCCCTCTGCAGATCAAAGATGACCTCCAGCTTGTCTGGGATCTCTTCTTCGGTCTGGGCCAATACACATGTGGTAGAATGCGGTGATCTAAAAGCATTCCCAAGGATGAGTTGTGCGGGCCGCCATCTAGGATCGGATCATCTTCTGGTACGCTTTGATGCGTTTGGCGATGTCTGTTCTCTTTAGCTTGAGCAGTCCCTCCGGTCCGTAACCCTCCACCGCAAAGGAGCCCAGCATGTTTCCATAGGTTATGCCGCGCTTGATGGCAGAGAGGCCGGTAGAGTTCCTGCTCGCCATGTACCCTATCATGGCGCCCGCAAACGAGTCGCCTGCTCCCGTGGGATCCACCACGTCCTCCAGGACAAACCCGGCCGAGGAGAATACCGTGTCTTCAAAGAACATCAGGGATCCGTGCTCTGCCTTTTTGATTATGACATAGCCCGCGCCCCACTCCATCATTTTTTTGGCGCACCTGACGAGGTTGTGCTCCCCGGTAAGAAGCCGGGCCTCCTCGTCGTTGATTATGACCGCGTCTGTCTCTCCGATCATCCTGATGACGGCATCCCGCTTTTTGGCGATCCAGAAGTCTATGGTGTCGCACATCGAGAACTTGACGTTGTCAAACTCGCGCATGACCGCGAGGTTCTGCTCCGGGTCGTTGTTTGACAGGTACACAAAGCGGGATTTTTTGTACTCGTCTGGAACCCTGGGCTCGAATCTCTCCAGCACGTTCAGTTCGGTCCTCAGAGACTCGCGGGAGGTCATGGTTCTGTCGTACCTGCACTCATAGCGGAACGTCCTGCCCTCGATTGTGTGCAGTCCCTGCAGATCCAGGCGCCCGGCAAGCATGTCACGGTATTCCTCTGGAAAGTCCGTGCCGACCGCGCCCAGCAGCCCGGTCTTTACAAAGAGGCCGGCCGAGATTCCGGCATAGGTAGCCGCCCCGCCGAGGGCCCCGGCGCACACCCCGTTTGGCGTCCTGATGGTATCTAGCACCACAGAACCAAACACCGTCAGCATGAATACGCGCTTCCTGATCTGTTCTATTAATTCTATTGCAGCCCCAGATGGGATGTCGGCATGGAGAGGCGCATGCCCGAACTCGCGCAAAGCCTGCAGTATCGCCGATTCAGGCGCGGACGACATGCAGCCTGGGAGCTAGTCCGGATAGCGGCATGTGTCGCATCTGGCAAAGACGACTCCCTCGAGATGATCAAAGTGGGTTTTGCATCTTCTGCAGGTGTGGTGTATGTCAAAATAGCCGTCGGCCTCTGTTTTGCCCACCTGCCTGGATGTGATGTCGGTACTCTTGCACCTGATGCAGTGACAGCCACAGTCCACCCCTCAAATCCAAAATAGCCTATTATAGCCGTAGTGCCAACAATAGGTATGGCAGAGGAGCGCGTGGTTCCCGAGGAGATCGACGACCACTTCAGGCTGTATGGAAAGGAGCCATGGGAGGTCAGCTACGATGAAAGGTGCCCCGTATGCGATGTGAGAATCGACGAATATGGCTTCTGCTCCTGCGGTTCTAGCGGAGAGTGAGCCGGCCCCCACGCATGGCTGCTACCATGGCCACGCCGACCACCAGTGGAATCAGAAGGGAAAATTCGGGCACCACGGTGGCTCCGATTATGTCTACGGTGCCAGAACTTGCCGGACGGAAGGTTATCCTGCCGACTTCGTCGTTGCTGTAGGAGTCGTCGCTGCGTATCCGCTCGCCGTCAAGAAATACGCTATAGGGCGGCCCCAGCAGCCCCGTGGGAATCACCGCGGTGACGAACCGGTCTGCCTCCGCGTCAAAGCTGATTCTCATTGAGGGCTGATCAAAGACAAACGAGGAGATCTCCGATGTGGTTATAAACTCAACCTCAAACTCCTGATCCTCCCACACGGCATCGTGTCGCGTGCGTGGCTCGTCATGCACATACTGCAGGGCCATGTTGCACCCATGGCAGGCTATCTCCTTGCCGTTCAGCAGAACCGGTATGCCGTTTGCATATACGAGGTCGATTCCTTCTGGCAGGCGGATGTTCACGTCACCCGCGTACCTGACATGCCACACCAGGTATCCGTCCTCCTCTGTTACTGCTCCGGGCAGGGTATACTGCACGATTATGTTTTGGATCGGGCCGACCAGCGACAGCGTCCCGTTCCCTGCCGTGTACTCTGCCGCATCTCCGTTCTTGTAGGATACCCGCAGATCTGTTGCTGTACGGTCAAGGAGCTGCAGGGTAACCGTACCTGCGGGGTTTGCCCTGATCTCATGAACGACATCCACGTCGCCCTCCTCGGATATGGCTGTCTTTATACTCAGATGCTCTGCCACAAGCGCCTCCTGGGAAAAGGCGGCAGGTATCGAGACCAGTCCTGCCAGTAGCACAATGAGGACAAGTCGCAAGCGCCGCTACCCCGAGACCGAAATTTTGAGTATCCGGGCTTCCTGGCGTGGGCAGTCCCTGCTGTCCCTGGGAAGATTTACAATTTTGTCTGCGACCTCGATCCCCGTGCTGACCTGGCCAAATGCAGTATACTGGTGATCAAGAAATGCGCTGTCGGTGGTGACTATGAAGAACTGCGAGCCCGCGCTGTCGGGATCGACTGCCCGCGCCATGGAGACTGTGCCTCTCAGGTGTGATTTTGGGTTAAACTCTGCCTTGATGGAGTAGCCAGGTCCTCCCGTTCCCCACGTGCCTTTGTCGGGTGTCTTGGTGTTGGGATCCCCGCCCTGGATCATAAATCCGGGTATTACCCTGTGGAATAAGGTTCCGTCGTAAAAGCCCGATTTGGCCAGACTCTCAAAGTTTCTTACCGTCTCGGGAGCTATATCCGGAAGTAGATCAAGTACCACGACACCGTGATTGGTCTCGATGACTGCGGTACCCATTCTGTGTTCTCAGTCACGATTATCATAAGAGTCTTTTGGAGATCCTGGCGTACATACCCAGGTCCCGCTCAATGCTAGGCATGGTTTTGCATAGTGTCGCGTATTTTTGTGTCTAGACAGACTGCCGACTTGAGTACATACATCCTGGCGCAGCCGTTTGGGGCCCTCCCTGATCCGCGTCTGCTGGCACGCCTGAAGGAGGACGGCCAAGCATAAGCCGGGTGGGAGCCCGAACGTGCGCCGGTCTCGCCTCAGCTGTCTGCGGGGAACGGGGCCTGACGGTGCCGGCACGCAACAGATGCCGGGGATCCTGGGGGCTCCGCAGGCAGGACTCGTTTTTAGTCCGAACTTGCGTGTTCTCTGAGCGCATCAGAGGACGGCTTGCCCATTACTGTGAAGGGCGGAGCTGCTACTTGAAGCGAATCTTCGACGTCCATCGCCCGCCGCCACCCATTGTGGTTTTTTTGTCAAAGTTGTCAAGCATCCCATAAGTTATCGAGAAGCCGTGGCCCACCATTGTTGCGTCCTTGGCAAACTTGGTCTTGTCCGGCACAAACTCGTCTGCCAGATCCCAGATCTTTTTTGTCTTCAGCTCCCGCAGCCTGAAGGTCTTTCCGTCCTCAAGCACCACTTTTGCGTCGTCACTCAGCCCCTGCACCGAGTACCTCTCAAAGAACCTCATAGTCCCGCCCCGCTTCAGGTTGATCTGCACGTCGTAGGTTATCTTGCTGCCGTAGATCAGAATCTCCCGCGCGGTGACCCTGACGTCATCCTCCATGGTAAGGATGATCACCGTGTCACCTTCCAAGGTTACGGTGTCTGCCGCGTTCTCGACGACTATCTTGCCCTGGGAGGCATGGAGGCTGGTTCTCTTCTCTCTGACCAGGGAGGCGCCCACCCTGCCGTCCGGATCTTGGATCCTGATCTTCCTGCCGAAGACGTTTCCGACCACGATGTCGCCCTCCTCGGCGGTAATCTTTGCGCCGTTCTCTATCTTGTACTTGTTCTCCAACGGGTTGAGGAACTTGAAGTCGCCCTGTGTCAGTATGATGTTTGTAAAGTAATCCTCCCCAAACGTGGGGCTGGTGATGTTTCCCTGCATCAGGACGGGACCGTCGTAGAGCAGGCTTCCCGCCATGAGATTGCCCTTGATCAGGAGCGTTCCGGTGGCCTTTCTCTCAAACTCCATCTCCCCCATGGTCTTGGATCCAAACAGCCGGGTTCCCGTTGCGTTGGATCGCGCAAGGGCGCCCAGCCACTCCTCGGCCTCCCTCACCTCCCGGAAGATCTCCTCGGCCAGAATCTGGTTCCTTCTCCTGGTCTCTTCCTCCTCGGTGCCCGAGTAGACACGGGACTTTAGCTGCTTCTCCTGGTCGGTATCTGGATACTTTTTTCCGATCTTTAGATCCTCATATGCTTGCTTCACCTTCTTGAACTTCTCCGGATTACCGCCACGGTCTGTGTGGTGCTCCAGCGCAAGCTTTCTGAACGCCTCCTGGATTATTCTCTTCGAGGAACCGTCAGGCACGCCCAGAATGTCATAGTTGTTCTCAATCATCACGTATCATAGAATGTGCCAAGTATTTGGGATTTGTTTTATGCTGGTTTTGGGGCGCCGCCGCCGCGTGTATCCGGGGACACGGCGCGCAGTCCCACATATACGTGATGACGACGCACCCTATGCAGGAGTCGTCTCGGGAATGATTGAGGACAGAACGGATGCGGGAAGAAGGCTGGCCGAGAAGATACGGGAGATGGATCTGCAGGATCCGATAGTGCTGGCCATACCGCGGGGCGGCATCGTGGTCGGGGACGAGATCGCCCGGATCCTTGGCTGCAGCATGGATGTCGTGATGTCAAAGAAGATAACGCCGCCATATGCCCCGGAGTACGCAATCGGCGCCATAACCGGTGATGGGACGATATACCGGGGCCCCGGCTGGGATCGCTACAGGAACCATCCGCGGATGCCGGAGGAGATAGAGCGAACGAGAGACGAGGTCGCCCGGAGGGTCAGGTTTTACCGCGGAGGTTTGGACTACCGGTTGGAGAACAAGGATGTCATCCTATGTGATGACGGAATCGCCACCGGCTCCACCGTCATGGCCATCCTGCGCTGGCTTCCGGCTAGCCGTCCACGCCGGGTTATTCTGGCCATTCCGGTAATGCCAAGGGATGTCTTCCGGAGTATGCGGGAATTTAAGATCGTGTACCTGGAGACGCCTTCGGAGTTTTTCTCCGTGGGACAGTTCTACAGAAGGTTTGAGCAGGCCGACGACGAGCAGGTCGTCAGCATCCTGCGCTCCTACAGGAGCTAGCAGGCGCGCGACAGAGTGTGTAGCCGTGCCCCCGGATATGGGCTCCCAGATTAAAGCATGGTAGCGTCTGCCAACGCAGTATGCGCAGCAGGTTGGCTCCTGACCGCGCATGATCCTAGAGACCCCCGGATGCGGGATCCGGCACCTGGTCTTAAACAGGAAGCGGGCTTGGAGGGCTTCGATCCCTCGACCTGTAACTTAGGAGGCTACCACGCTATCCATATTGCGCACGATCTCGTTCTGCGCCACAAGCCCAGCAGAAAACCCAGTCCTAATTATTTAAGCCTAAGGTTCTGCCAACTTTGTTTCCCAATTTCGATAAACGCACCTGAGTTGCCACAAAGAACACGGTTCTCGTGTGACTTGACACTGTTTACGGACTAAATTAATCGTAAAAGTGCGAAATGTTTGGATTGGGAAACAAAGTTGTTCTGCCGAATGGTATGGTTGCCGCCCAACCGGGTCGCCGCTCAAATGCCAAGGTTTGGCTCGTGGCTGGCAGTCAGGCACGAGCATGTACCGGTTCCGCTTATTGCGGGTCAGGTCTCTGCTCCCAGCGCTCATAGTACACCACGTCCTCCAGGTTCAGCCTGGGAAGCCATCCCGTCTCCTCAAGGTCGGGCCTCTTGGAGAACTTTTTCACATAGCCCAGGCAGAGGTATGCAACAGGTACCACGTGGCTTGGCAGCCCCAGTGCCTCCCTCAGCGTGTCGTTTGAGAGTATGCTCACCCATCCGACGCCCACGCTCTCGGCTCTTGCGGCCAGCCACAGGTTCTGTACCGCACAGCAGACGCTGTATACGCCGGTCTCCGGTATGCTGTTTCTGCCTATCACAAACGGCCCAAACTTTGTGGGATCATACGTCACGCACACATTGACGGCCGAGTCCATGATTCCCTCCAGCTTGAGCGACAGGTACTTGGATCTTCTGGGCTCCTCGGCGCGCCCTGCGGCCAGGATCCTCTCCTCGTCAAACGATGCCTTTACCATGCTTCTTGTGGCTGCGCTCCTTATCAGGATAAAGTTCCAGGGCTGCGAGAATCCCACAGACGGCGCGTGGTGTGCCGCATTGAGTATCTTGGTCAGAACCTCGTCGGGAATGGCGGTCTTGACAAACCCCGAGCGTACGTCCCTTCTGGAGAATATGGTCTTGTACAGCCCGTCCTTCTCCTCGTCGCTAAACTCATTCATGCTATCCACAATCTTGTTTTTATTCCATTAAGGTTAATAATGGTTACAGGGCCTTCCATAGTTTATTGGGCCGGTAGTCTAGCTGGTTAGGATACCGCCTCGACACGGCGGTGATCGTGAGTTCGAATCTCTCTCGGCCCACCTTCATCTTTTTCGGGCGTTGCGGCTGCACTTTGTGGCGTGTCGGTGCTGCCGCCAGGCGGGTTCCGCACGGCCGACCCGGACGGCCTTGCCCCGCACGCGGGGCC
Source organism: Geodia barretti (assembly GCA_030341885.1). Classification (NCBI taxonomy): domain Eukaryota; kingdom Metazoa; phylum Porifera; class Demospongiae; order Tetractinellida; family Geodiidae; genus Geodia; species Geodia barretti. The sequence continues at coordinate 151,842 of CASHTH010003886.1, read as the reverse complement.
TCCCGGCCTGATTTTGGGGACATATGTATGGGCTGCCCACCAACAGCATGGGGTCGGGTGGGGAGATCCACTGGGGCAAGCGCCCTGATCTGGCCGGGTGTGTCATGAAAGGGAATTATATACTTCGGTAGACATAACCACGCGCTGCCCTCGGATAGGGTTTTTGTTCGGGTCTCTCCACACAGTATCCACTCCCATCTGGGCGCCTGCAACCTGCCACTCCCTGACGGCCGTGACGGCACGGACGGTCTGCATGGTATTGCCACGGTGTTTTTATACACATTGATCATTTGCATGCGGTAATGAAACCCGTCATGGCTGTAGCAACAGCAACCGCGCCGGAGCCAAAAAAGAAATCAAGGCGCTCAAGGGAGGGCTTCATGGTCCGCACGGTAAAGGTGGACTTTGACCAGTCGGCGGAGCTGTCGGATCTCATATCCCGCCACATGGACCAGCAGAGGTGGGCCTTCAACATGGCCGTCCGCGAGAAGCTGAACGACCCGAGGGTCACAAAGTTTTGACCTCAACAACATGCTCACCAAATGGAGGGATGAGAAGAAGTGGCTCGTACACGACGAGGACGCGCTGGCCGCAGGACACAAGGAGGCCTGTAGCTGCATGGTGCAGAGGGCAGGGCTCCTGCAAGGATTGGACGCGGTGAAGAAGTTCATGAAGTCAAACGGCAGGAAGCGCCGCAACAAGTCACTGTGGAAATACCTGGCCAGGCTAGACAGGGAAAAGGATGGCGTCAAGGACATCGACGCCGCGCCCAACCTGCCGTCCAACAAGTGGAGCAACAAGAGGAACAGGTGGCGCCACAGGGACTACCTGTTCAAGAGGAAGGGGGAGCAGCGGTCCCTCTCCGTGTTCAGGAATCCCGTGTACAAGGGCAACGGCCTGCTGCATCTTCCCGGCATAGGCACCGTGAAGGTGCATGGCGACGTGGGTGGCCTTGACATGCGCTCATTCCAGCTCGTGGAGACCACCAGGAAGACCACGAGGCGCACCGAGGATCACAACAGGACGTACCGGCTCCACATCCAGATTGAAATCAAGGCTCCAAAGCCATCGGAATATGCTGTTATCAGGGGGGTCGACATGGGCATAGTCCACGGCGCCGCCACCGTCGACCTTGGCACCGGCAACCACACATTTCATGACCTCCCAAAGGACTGCAAGATGGGCAAAGGACGACGACATATCCAAGATGTATTCCGAGCTCTCAAGGAAGCGAGGGGGACGCGGGAACAGGCGCATCAGGCATGATGCCAAGGAAGGCGCTAACGGCGGGAGCAAAAGCGCGGACGGCGGGAACGGCAGCGGCAGCAGCAACAACACCAACGGCAACAACAGGGACAAGCCGAGGAAGCCAAAGTCAAGGGGCTACAAAGAGCTGCAGAGGAAGATCCGGAAGAAGCGCGAGAAGCTTGCCAACCGCCAGACGAACTGGGAGCGACACGCGTCTAAGAGGATAGCCGATGGCGCCGGCACCGTGGCCATGGAGGACCTCAACCTAAACAACATGACCGCCAAGGCCAAAGGCAAGGGAAGCTCGGCCAAGACCGGGCTCAACCGCGAGATGGCCTACTCCAAGCCGGGGACTTTCCAGTGGCAGATCAGGGGGGCGTGTGATAACGCTGGCGTGACGGTCATAATGGTCGACCCCAAGGGAACGAGCACGACCTGCCACATGTGCGGCCACGCTGACGGGAACTCCCGGATATCGCAGGGGGAGTTCCAATGCACGAATGACAAGTGTGACAATGACATCAACGCGGACATCAATGCCGCGCATAACATTGCCGCCAAGGCGGCAGGGCGGCCGGGAAGGTCGTCCAAAGGCGCGAGACACCAGCGCGGGATTGCTCCCGCGCGCTCTGTGAACCAGACGCGAGAACCAAGCGTGGGAGGGATTGCAAGAGCGCCAGAAAAAGGCAAGGGTACTGCGTACTCTTGTATATAATTCCCTCATGAAAGGCTGGTGGTAAACTCCTTCTCTATCAGGCTCCAGGAAGTCTCCACCGTGATTACCCCCTCGGCTGTGTAACGGACGCTGCTGCCGCTGGTTATCATGCCGTAGGTCTCCGTATTGGCAGGATCCAGGTTCAGTACGAACTTGCTCTTTAGCGGAATCTCAACACCAGAATAAAACGCAGCCCTTCCCGGCATGGCAATATCCTCGGTAGAATACTGCCCGGTGCCCATAAGGGCGCCGTCCGCATACAGGTCATAGGTTATCAGGGGAACGGTAAACGTCTTTTCGCTGGGATTCCCTATGAGAAAGATCACCTCCAGCTCCGCCCTGTCATCAATGTTGTTTACCGCGATCACATCCACGCTCTCCAGATTGATGGTCACCTTTTCCAGCTCGGGGTTCTCAAGGCTGGCAAAGAACACAAACCAGCCCATCAGTGCCAGCAGGCCAGCGATAGCCGCATAGACTACCAGCTTGCTTTGAAGTATCATTCCCAACCTAGTGCTTGCCGAACCGCTAAAAAACCTTGCCAAGCAGCACGATCCTGCTGCGCGGTGCGCACATCCGGCACGCAATCCAAATACATAATATTCATCCGGGGTACCTGCAATCATGCCGATAGAGGGTGCCATAATTACGTGGGTCCATCTGGTCTCTGCGGCCATATGGGTAGGCGGCGGAATATTTCTGGGAGCGGTTCTGGCTCCGGTTCTCAAGCACACGTCCCTCTCACTGGAAGAGAGGATCGGTCTCATGATCAGAGTGGGCAGGAGGTTTAACATGATAGGGGTCCCTGCCCTTGGGGTGCTGATCGTGACGGGAATCTACACCTCGCGCGGCCTTCTGTCTCATCCGAATCTCCTGCTGGAGTCAAGCTATGGCGTCTACCTCACGGTCAAGATGATTCTTGTGGTAGCGGTAATCATCACGTATGTGGTCCATGTCAGGATGATCAACCGGAGTGTGGAGGAGAAGATAATGTCAAAGGAGCTCTCCGAGGCCCAGGTGCAACGGGTACGAAGGAAGATCATCGTGCTGGGAGAGCTGGTTGCCGTAATGTCCGTGGCAATTCTGTTCTTTGCGGCCCTACTGGATGCCGGCGTCTGATCTTCCACTAATGCGGATCTCATACCCGTCATATGTCCTGCCGACGCCGTACTTGCATCCGGTTATCTTGGATGCCACGTAGAGGTTCGTCTCCAGGTGTTTTGAGATGCTGCCGATCCTGTATACCGTCGTGCCCTCTGCTATGCTGGCAGGCACCACAAGCATGTCTGACAGGTTGATGTCCGTGCCGGGGGACTCAAGAAGCCTGCCGGATATGCCGGCGGGGAACCCCTCCCTGCCCATCAGTCCGTCGGATCCCGTTATGGATGCAGGATCCTGCGTGTACATCATGACGGCAGCTCCCTTGTCTGCGGCCTCCTCCCCGCTTAGAAGCGTGTTGACCTGAAGGCCGCCACGCTCCAGCGTATCCAGCAGGGGCTGCACGCTCCGCGATATGGCATCCCGGGAGTACCCGCAGTACGTGCAGAACAGGTTTGCTATGCGGCCCGGCCTACCTGTCAGCGACACGGCGGCAACGCCTCTTGACGGATGCACCTCCAGGGAGATCCTGCCGCCCCCTCGCGGATAGTACCCGCGCCTCTTTACGTCCACAGAAAAGTTGATGCCCATGCGGGAGTATGCGGCGGCCAGCACGTACCTGGTGTAGTCCGTTGTGGGGCTCCACGACACGTCTGTTCCTCCCATAATGTCGAGTTTCAGCCTCTTGGAGGCGGCGGCCACCGGGACGATCAGGGTCTGCAGCACCAGCGGGATGGAGCCGGCGGTGCCGATATCCTGGCTCAGATCCATGCTCTGTACGGGGCCCGGCTCAAACTCCAGAACCTCCGAGCCTATCTCCAGCCCCTCCACCCGGGCGCCGCACACCCTGGCAAGCAGCCTGATTGCGGCAAGGTGTTGCGCCCTCAGGCCGGGCACCTTCCTGCCCCTCCTGATATTCACAATGCGCACCGGCGTTCCCGTTATGCAAGACAGCGTAACTGAGGTACGCAGTATCTGGCCCCCGCCCTCGCCGCGGGATCCGTCTATCTTTAGGCAGTCCACTATAGTTTTTTAACATGCGGCATATTAGAACCTCGGTGTGGACGGACTCCTTGTGGGACGGTTTCAGCCATTTCATCTGGGACACCTCAGCGCAGTGGACTTTGCCCTGGCCAAGACAGACACCCTGTGGTTGGGAATAGGAAGCTCAAACAAGACGCGGGAGAGGGACAATCCCTTCTCTGCTAACGAGCGGCAGGAGATGATTGCCGAGTCCTTGGGATCCGTCAGATCCCCCAGAGTAAGGGTGTTTCCGATACCGGATGTGGACGATCATCAGAGATGGATCAAGAGCATAGACGACGTGGTGCCCCGTTATGGGATGGTCTTTACCATAGACCGGCTGATTGCCCACCTGTACTCTGAGCGCGGCGTTCGGGTTGTCCGCGTCCCGCTTGTCAACAGGGATGCGCTGTCCGGCACAGGGGTACGGACCCTGATCCGGGATGGCGGCAGGTGGGAGCACTTGGTACCCGATGGCACAAGAGAGGTTCTCCTGCGTTTGGACGCCAAGGAGCGCCTGGCCTCCCTTTAAATTATAAATAGTGCCTCAAAAGACGGCAAACAGGAGATCATACTTGGAATATCTAGTCATGTTGCCCGGCCCCACAAACGTTCCCGAGCGGGTCACGCGCGCCATGTACGTTCCCATGATAAACCACCGCAGCAACGATTTTGTAGAGCTGTACGAGCAATGCGTCGAAAAGACAAAGGCCGTGTTTCAAACCCAAGGTGAGGCCGTGTGCCTCTCTTCGTCTGGCACCGGTGCCGTGGAGGCAAGTGTCGTCAATCTAATCAAAAAGGGAGACAAGGTAATAATTCCAGTCAACGGCGAGTTCAGCAGCAGGCTGTCACAGATGCTAGAATGGGCCGGGGCACAGGTGGTAAGGCTGACGACGCCCCCAGGCGAGAATGCCACGTTTGACCAGGTAAGGGAGGCATTTGACAACAACAAAGACGTCAAGGCGTTCTACTGCGTCTGGAATGAGACATCCACGGGAACCATGCTCCGATACCTGGACAGGGTAAAAGACCTGACAGCCAGGAATGACTCATTCTACGTAGTGGACGGCGTGTCGATTGTAGGCGGCGAGGAGCTCCGTATGGACAAGTGGGGTGTTGATGTTGCAATGACCGGCGCACAAAAGGCCTTTGCCGCTCCGCCGGGGATCTCGCCCATATGCGTCAACGAGAGGACAAAAAAGTACATGACGGACAATCCGCCAAACACGATGTACTTTAACCTGCCAAGGTACTTCAAGTACTACAGCGAGTCAAAGCATACTCCGTTCACTCCCGCGCTTCCCCTGCTGTACGCATACAACGAGGCCATGAACATCATACTGGAAGAGGGACTGGATGCGCGGATAAAACGGCACCGGGTCTGCTCCGAGGCCCTGTACTCTGGCCTGAGCGCAATAGGACTGACACCCTTTGCCAAGAAGGACTCGCGCTCTACTGTGGTAATTGCGCTGAACTATCTGGATGGGTTGAAGGATAGCACGTTTAGAAACACGCTAGCAGAAAAGTTCAGGGTGCTGGTTGCCGGCGGCTTTGGTGACCTGAAGGGAAAGGTATTCCGCGTAGGCTGCATGGGAGAGGTCAACAGGTACCATGTAATGAGAACCATCTCCGCCATCTCATCGACGCTGGCAATGATGGGATACCAGACAGACTCCCGGGCGGGGCTGCTGGCAGCCGAAGAGAAGCTGGCCGCTCTCTGAGACCAGCTCAATTCAGACCACTAACCACGGATGTCCATGACGGCATGAACGGTCATGACAGTCTGCACACTAACGACGGTATTGCCGCGGTGTTTTTATGCGGATTTGTCATGTCGCATGCGATAATGAAATCAATCGCCGCAACGGCATCGGTAGCGGAAGCGGAACCTATCCCAGCAGCGGCGCCAGATACGATGCTTCGTACCATAAAAGCGGACTTTGACCGGTCCGAGATCCATCACCAAGATAGAGTGGCTGCCTGCATCTTGTCTCGCTTGGCCGGGATCATGGGCAATATTGGGATTTAGGCCATCCGTTTGGTCCGTCTCAGATTGCGCTTGCTGCGCGCCAACTCTAAACTCTAATATAAGGAATTTCAACAACCACACTGTTGACTTTTCCCAGAGATTCCCTACTCTTAGTGGATTTTACCGCCACAATAAAAGGCAGCGACGTAATCGTCGATTCGACGAACAGGAACCGGACGGGGGAAGACGCGCCGGATGATTCTGAACCGTCAGGATCCAGACTGGTATCTATCAGCAGTGTGGCATTTGCCGTCACCGAGGGGTTTAATGAAGCCCTGGCAGAGTCAGAGGTGGGCGCCACTCTCAGAGTGGAGGTGCCGCCAGAGAAGGGATACGGTAAGAGGGATCCCGGCAAGGTAAGAATGGTTCCGCATCGAAAGTTCGGCGACGATGCAGAAAAGATATCCGTGGGCGACTCGATCGTTCTGGACAACAAACCTGCAATCATACGCCATATCGGATCCGGCAGGGTTCAGCTAGACTACAACCACAAGTATGCCGGAAAGACCATCGTGTATGACGCAACCGTGTTGAAGTTCCTTCAGTCAGATGACGAAATAGTTGAGAGAATTATTGCCGAAAGGTTTCCACACAAAAACCTTCCAACCTTTACAATTTGCGATGGGGAGGCCACCATAGACATCCCCCAGGAACTCTTCAGGCTAGAGGCTCTCGTGAGCATCAAGTATCTGACGCAGCTGGACATATTCGGTTTTACAAGCGATCTGACCAAGCTGAGTTTCATCGAGTCGTTTGCCAACAAGAAGGCACAGTCCGCACCACCGCCAGGGGACGAGGCCGTACCGGCACAGGCGCCACAGTCCGCAAGCGCATAATATCTCACAGAACCAACGTGCTTTCTGCCAGGGAGATGGCTTTCGTCTTTGTCATTTTTTTCTCCTTGAGAATGGTGTACCGTTCGGGCCTCATGTCCTGCGCCATAACCAGCGCGCTGGCAAGCGTATCACGATCCAGCCCTATCTGTTCTGCCGTTGTTGGCGCACCCACGTCCCGCAGAGCTTGGGAGATCTTTTTCCAGTCCCGGCCATGAAGCTTTGCCATCATGATCGCGCCGATCCCACACTTTTCTCCATGCAGGCCAACCTCCGGCGCTATCTTGTCTAGCGCATGTGAGAACAGGTGTTCTGCTCCAGAGCATGGCCTGCTGCTTCCCGCTATGCACGATGCCACCCCGGCACTGATCAGGGCCTCGACTACCACCCTTGCGTCTATCCCACTCTTTGCAAATTTGGCCGCATTCTCCAGCACGATTCCTGCGCTCAGCATGGCCAAGCTCGCAGAATACCTGCCATAGTACTCTCCAGTCCTGTCCCGCCCCAGCTCCCAGTCACTAACGGCAATCACGTTTGCAATCAGGTCCCCGCACCCGCTGGACAGCAATCTCCGGGGGGCGCCCTTGATTATGTCAATGTCCACAAACACACCCAGGGGAGCTGTAGCCACCATGGAATGTGGCCTGTCGCCCTTCAGCGACACGAATGGGCTGGCAACGCCGTCATGGGAGGCCGCGGTGGGCACGCTGACAAAGGGCACCTTCAGATTGAATGCCAACATCTTGGCGGCATCCACCGCTTGGCCGCCGCCAATACCCGCAATGAGTCTGCTGTGACGCCGCCTCACCTGGTTCTCCAGTATCTTTAGGGCGCCCACCTCATTGCTTGGTGCCAGATGCCAGTCGTACCTGATTCCGCAGTCCTCTAGGGATCTCTCCACCCTGTCCTGAACCAGCTTCCTTACATTCACCCCGGAGATCAGGGCCATCCTGCCTGTCCTGCCAAGCGAGCGGACAAAACCTCCGATGCCGCCGATGTTCTTCTCGCCTATCACTATCAGCCGGGGGAGCTCCATTGTATGAGATGATGCTGATTCCGGGGGTTTTCCCACCACGGGGCCATTGGGGGGCACTACGCCACCCCCCTGTTGGTGTGTGATTCCTTAGATAAGGGCATATTCTGTAGTAAAACGGCATCCAAGTCTGCCACGGGCATTATCTCTGCACGAACTATAAGAACATAAGGAATTAATCTTATGTGCTCCGATCGAGGCATTCAGGAGATAGCAGTCATGGGACTGCCGCTCCTAGGGCAGGCTCGCCACGGACATCTCCGGCCACCCGGACACAGGCGGGTGCGGCCGGATACAGATCCATGCATGCCGTTTTATCCAAACGCTGCGCCTGTGTTTTGGATCGCCTGCTTGCGCAGACCTTTTGTGGCAGGGCATGGGGGCGCCGTTAAGTGTGGCCGGTACCTACCGCACGGGTCTGTCCGCGGGGTGCCTGCCGGTTCAGCAGGGAGCCGGGTCTGCTCTGGCATCTCGGGCCGTTTCGTGAAGGTTTGGGCGCAGATGATGGCAGGTATGGTAGAACATGGGTGTTTGATCCCACACTCAATCACTAACATAGTGTGTTGCATAATTCATCCTAGCACATTACCGTGAATATCCCCACTCCGTCCGAGACCGAAAAAGCTAAAGATCAGTGGATCAGATGCAAACTGGTGACGACTGACAACGAGAAATACGTCAAGCGCGGCCAATCGCTGATCATCCGGGACGATCCGCAAAGGCACGAGGAGGTGATGGTCGCCAACAGGAACAAGGTGGGCGCGCCGTTCCAGTACGCCGAGTCACTGTTTGCGGCCCTGGCGGCGGTAAAATCGATGACAGGACTGCCGTACAGGCACCTGCAGGGAATGCTGATTGAGACGCTCGGTGACTGGGACACGCCCTGCTACACCACAATATACAGGAGGTTCCAAGCATTGGAGGTCAAAAGGAATGGCAACGTGTTTACCGTCACGGGCGGCGGGACAGTGCCGGTCCGCCTCGCAGTCGACTCCACCGGCCTAAAGCAGCACAACAGGGGAGAGTGGATCAGGCACAAATGGAAGGTCCGAAGGGGATTCGTCAAGCTCCATGTGATGGTGGACGTGGACACGAAGAAGATACTGGCAGTCCAGGTCACCGACGACAGAACCGGAGACTCGCCGATGCTCATTCCGCTGCTTGACGAGGCCTTGGAGGCTGTGGCACGGACAGGTCAGGCGCAGGATTCCGCCGCCGGACCGGCAGACGCAGGATGCTGCCTGTACGGGGATGCCGCTTACGCTTCCAGAAGCAACGTGACTGCATGCGGGGATCGTGGCGTGGATTCACGCATCAAGCTCAGGGTAAACTCGACGGCGCGCGGGAAAGGAACCGGCGACGCATGGGGGATCGCAGTCAGGAAGCAGCTTGGCGGATCTGCTGACAGCCACGTGTGGAAGATGTCAGACGACGAGAAAAGGCGCTTCGGGGAGGAATGGAAAAAGAAGGTCGAGTACGGCAAGAGATGGCTGGTGGAGATCGTGTTCTCTGCATTCAAGCGGATGTTCGGCGAGCACCTGTACTCGCTAAAGTGGAAGAACATGGTACAGGAAGTCAGGATCAAGGTGGCCACGTACAACAAGCTGGTAGACATGGGGGCAGGTGTGGTGTAGTCCAAAATATGCAAGGCCCGTGCATGTTCTAAGCGAGCAGGGGGAATTATGCAACACACTACACTAACAAAAAGTTATTTAAACGGGTGCTGTGCACCCAAGATAACTTTACAGGTGTATTTTTTGTCGAATAGTGTTGAAGAGAAGATTCTTCATGGAACAACCACGGTAGGTATCAGGGCCAGCGATGGTATTATTCTGTGTGCGGACATGAGGGCAAGCGCAGGCTACTTTATCGCAAACAACAACACAATGAAGATCCAAAAGATTGACGACCATGCGGGACTCACCTTGGCAGGCGGTGTCGCCGACGCACAGAATATTGTAGACGTGTTGAGGTACCATGCAAACCTTCATCGAATTCAGAACCAGGAGGCCATGCCCATCAAGACCCTGACCAGACTCACGTCCCTGATCTTTCATCAAAACCGCGGCTACCCGTTCATAGCCGACATCCTGATGGGCGGATACGACAGAAACGGGCCTGCCCTCTTCAACATTGATATGTTTGGATCCGTCGAGGCCAAACCATACGTAACCACCGGCAGCGGATCGCCTGTGGCATACGGTACGCTAGAGGAGGCATACCACGACGGCCTGACGGTGGGTGAGGCAAAGTCCATTGCGTTGCGCGCGGTAAAGGCGGCAATTGTTAGAAATATAGGCACCGGAGACGGAATCAATATTGCCGTAATAGACAAGAACGGCTTTCAGCTTCTGACCAAGGAGCAGAAGAAGGCAATTATTCAGCTATAGTGATTTAATGCAAAAAAGACAGCAAGAAGTATCCAGCAGCCAATACATAATGGCAACCATACTAAAAAGTATACCCCGTGAGGCCGGCGTTACAAAGATCGAGTATGAGGGACCTCGGATTGCCTTGTACACCAACTCGCCCAGGTTCCTGATGGAGAACAACAACATCATATCAAATCTGGTGAATGTGATCAAGAAGAGGATCATAGTCAGAACGGACGAGTCCATACGAAAGCCCGAGAACGACGCGCTCAGAATACTAAGGGAGCACATGCCACCGGATGCCAAGCTGGGGGGCGCCTTCTTTGATACCGCCACCGGCGAGGTCTCTCTGGAGGTGAAGAGGCCGTGGCTCCTGCAGAGGAATGTGAAGGAGTTTGATCACACCGAGATAACTGAAAAGATCGGGTGGGGATTGCGCGTGCGCAAGGCCACCACAAACCCGTCTAGCACCATACGTGAGATCAGCTACAATCTCAAGGTATCATCAAACGAGCGCGGCAAGCAGCTGCGCCAGATAGGCGACGAGATCTTCCGGCCCCGGCTGGCCCAGCGCACAGAGGTGTCGCTTCTCACGCTGGGCGGCTTTGGGCAGGTCGGACGCTCCTGCATGCTGCTGTCCACGCAGGAGAGCAAGGTTCTGATCGACTGCGGCGTCAATCCCGGAGCCCAGAACCCCGTGGACTCGTTCCCCCGGCTGGACTGGATAAACACCACCCTGGATGACCTGGATGCCGTGGTGGTAGGGCATGCACACCTTGACCACACGGGATTTCTCCCCGTACTGTGCAAGTATGGATACAAGGGACCCATCTACTGTACAGAGCCCACGCTGCCCATGATGAATCTGATTCAGCTTGACGCCATCAAGGTGGCATCGGCACAGGGAAAGACCCCCATGTATGCAGAGCGCGATGTGCGGCAGATCATGAGGCAGGCAATAACCCTGCCATACGGGAGCGTAACGGACATCTCTCCGGACATCAAGCTGGTTCTGGCAAATGCGGGACACATACTGGGCTCGGCCCTGTGCCACTTTCATATCGGCAACGGCGTTCACAACTTTGTGTACTCGGGGGACATCAAGTTTGCAAAGAGCATTCTGTTCGAGGCCGCCAACAGCAAGTTTCCCCGGGTCGAGACACTGCTGATAGAGAGTACCTACGGCGCCAAGGAGGACATCCAGCCGTCCAGGCAGGAGGTCGAGTCCACATTCATCAATGCGGTAAACAAGACCCTGCACGACGGCGGCAAGGTGCTCATACCGATACCTGCGGTGGGCCGCGCCCAAGAGATCATGATGGTCATCGACAAGTACATGAAGCAGGGCCAGATAATCGAGGCGCCCGTATTCACCGAGGGGATGATATCTGAAGCGTCGGCAATCCACGAGGCGCATCCCGAGTATCTGGCGTGGGAGCTCCGGCAGAAGATACTGGAGACCGACGACAATCCGTTTGATTCGCAGTACTTTACCAATGTGGAGCACCCTGACGCGCGTGAGGAGGCACTGCGCGAGGACTCGCCGGGAATTATTCTGGCCACGTCTGGAATGCTGGAGGGGGGACCCGTACTGGAATACTTTAGGAATGTGGCGCCGGACAAGGCCAACAAGATTCTGTTTGTGTCGTACCAGGTAAACGGCACCATGGGCCGCCGTGTGCTGGACGGCGCCAGGCAGATCTCCCTCTTGGGAAGGGAGGGCAAGGTGGAAGCTGTCAACATCAACTGCGGAATAGAGAAGCTGGACGGCTTTAGCGGACACAGCGACTACAACCAGCTGATGTCGTTTGTGCAAAAGCTGCGTCCCAAGTTGAAGCGCGTGCTGGTAAATCACGGGGAGCGGAGAAAGTCAGAGAACTTGGCGCTAAACATACGGCGGATGTTCAAGGTTCCGGCACACTATCCACAGATTCAGGAAGCAATAAAGTTATTTTAGATCATACTCGGGCTTCCATATCTTTACGCCCGAAGGCACCACGACGATTCTCTCCTCGCCAAGCCTGGCAATGTCAGCTTCCGTGTTTTTTGCAATCAGGTATATCTCTTCCACCACGCCCCTGAGCTCGTCTATGTTTTTTTGCGCCAGCGGGGTAACCCTGAGTATCAGAATTATCTTCTTTTTGATGTCCTCCTTGATGTGGTGTATGTCGCTGGGATCCCGTATGGTGATGGCCTTCAGATACGTGGGGCCCTCATGCTTTTGCATGTGTAGATATGGTGTCATACTTTTACAAAAACCTTCTTTGAAGTTCGGGGCTGTTGGCCGGATTCCGACTTTGTGCGTTTTTTGCACCCTGCCAGGCGGGCGCCTATATTCTGAATTTCAGATAGTCTGCCTCTGCGCATCTTTTGGCAGGTGTCTGCGACTGGTTGCCGTCGCGGCGCGTGTTGACCGCCACGCGTTTGTCTGCCGGGGCATCTGAGTATCTGACAGTCACAGATGCGGCAAAGTCAACATGCTGCAGACAGGTCTCCCCACGCAGCAGTGAGACAGGGCCCATAAAGTCTGCCACCTCCAGGGTTATGTCCCCGTCAAGCGCCAGTGCGCTGATCACGTTGTTCTCATCCATGCTTCTGCCCACTATCAGCTTTGTGTGCTGGTCAAGCCGGAAGTGCCTTCCGACCTTTAGCAGATCAGTGTCATTTATTGACGGCGTCTCCGTGTGGCCGAAGAGATCCTTTGCCCTCAGGCCAAAGGCGGGATCGGTCAGCAGGCATCCGCCGCCGGCATTTGGGGGGTCGACTATTCCAAACTCCCGCGCCATGTCCAGCTGCGCACGACGGGTTCGTCCCCGTATCATTCCAAGATCCTCCCTCCTTATCAGTCCGCTCTTCTCCACGTCTGTGGGCGGCAACAGGCGTGCCGAGAGCGGGCGCAGTATCTTTCCCTCAAGTCCAGTCTCCTTCTCTATGGTCTTGAGCGCCTGTCTGTGCTGGCTCATGGGCCTCTGTCCCAGGACCTCGCCAGAGATGACAAACTCCGCGCCGATCTCCTTCATGTGCTTCTTTGCCGCCTCAAACATCATGGATCTGCAGTCGATGCACGGGTTCATGCCGGCGCCTATCCCGTACTTGGGGTGTTTTAGCATCTCGATGTACTCATCTCCGAGGTAGACCGTCTTCAGGTTGACGTCCAGCTCGTCGGCCCTCTCCCTTATCTCAAAACCGCAGCCCCTGCCGCAGTCAAAATCACAGAACGGTGTCTTGATGGCCACCGCAGATACCTCAAAGCCCTGCTTCTGCATCATCCTTACCGCAAGCTGGCTGTCAAGTCCGCCCGACAACAGGGCAACTACCTTCTTCTTCTCCCCGTCTGGCATGATCCAGAAACCAGCCCTCTAGTATACATACTTTGAGGGGGTACAAGCCTGATCCGTGTTGAGCCGAAACGCGCGCCCACACGCCCGAGGAATCATATGTTCGAGTCCGCAGGATCAGGGCCCACAGGCCCCTCATCAGAAATAAATGTGGAACGCAAGGACTGTACGCCGTGAAACAACGAAGGGATCGGCTTCTCCGGTTCGCAGAGGAGATGGGCTGCAACGCCGTAGCGACCTTGGAGCCGGAGAACCTGTTCTACATGACCGGATTCTGGGGGGAGGCAGTGGGACTGCTAGAGGATGGCGGCCGCACCACGATTGTTGCCCCCGCCCTCGAGGCCGAAAGGGCCAGAGCCGAATCGGTCGACTGTGACGTGGTCGAGTCCGGACGGGGAGCCGAGATGATGTCGTACCTCACATCCAGGATTAAATCCGGCAGGGTGTGCGTTGACTGCCAGAACTACCACACGATGCAGTCGATAAAGAGGTCGGCTCCGGGGGTGGAGCCGTCGTCAGAACCCTTTCACAGCGCAAGGGTCGTAAAGGATTCGGCGGAGATTGCCACTCTTAAAAAAGCGTCGGGGATTATAGACGAGATGTTTGAGCTGTGCACGCAGAAGATAGGCCGCGGCCAGAAGGAGTCGGAGCTTCAGGCGAACCTGATGTCATATGCCGTATCGCGCCAGATGTTTGATACCGGGTACAGGTCCACCCTGAACCCGCTGATCATTGCGGGCGGTCCCAACGGCGCGCTGCCCCACGCCCAGGTCACAGGGAGAAGGTTTGCCGAGGGCGATCTGATTGTGGTGGATCTTACCCTCAGGTACCGGGGGTACGTCTCTGATGCCACCCGGACGTTTGCGCTGGGGAGGATCTCCGATGATGCGGCCCGAGCGTATGATGCGGTCAGGGAGTCCCAGAGGCTGGGGCTGGAGGCTGCCAGGCCCGGCGCACGATGCAGCGAGGTGGATGGCGCCTGCCGCGACCACATCAACGGGGCAGGGTACGGCAAGTACTTTATCCACTCAACGGGACACGGAATAGGGCTGGACGTTCATGAGCGGCCCACCATATCCGGCGGCAGCGCCGCCGAGCTTGCAGAGGGCATGGCGGTCACAGTCGAGCCGGGGGTGTACATTCCCGGCAGATTCGGTATAAGAATTGAGGATTCCATAATAGTGGGGGAACGGCAGGCCGTCATGCACGGCTTTACCAAGGAGCTGGTCGTGCTATAGCCGCCTTGCGGTAAGCATCAGCACCTTCCACGGAAAGACAACCCTCCCGTCGCTCTCAAACCGCTTGACCCTTGCCGCCACGGCCCTTTTTATCTGTCTTCTCTTTCCTGCAGGGATCGAGTTAAGCTTTGCCCTGAGCGGTCCTGCCACATATCTGGTGTAGTTTCTCCAGTAGCAGTCCGCCGTCCCCGGGCTGTACTCAAAGATGCGCTCCCGGACTCTGATTCTGCCAAAGCCGGCACCGGTCACCACCGCCTTCAGGGCCTCCTCCGTCCCAAACCTGTCCATCTGCGGCGCCCCGGGAGGCAGATAGTCCGGAATGACCCGGATGATCTCGTCCAGGATGATCCTGTGGTACGGGACACTCTCTCCGGCGCCGTGCACCGTGACTGCCAGCGTGCCGCCCCTCTTCATCAGCCCCCTGATGTTTTGGAGGGCGCGCCCGGCATCCGGAAAGAAGAAGAGCGCAAACTGGCAGGTGACGACATCAAACTCCGCCTTGAGGCATGCGGTCTCTGCGTCGGCCACCACAAAATCCGCGCCGCTCCGTTTTTTTGCAATCCTGAGCGCCGACAGGGAGGCGTCCAGGCCCACAGCCATGCCCCCCGGCCCGATGCCGCCACGCAGCATGTTGATCGCTGCACCTGTTCCGCATCCGACATCCAGGATCCGGCTGTCCTGTCCGATCTCCAGCATCTCTTGGAGCTCGCGCGTGCTCTGAAACGGCCCCACGCCGGGCCCCGCCCACCTCCTGTGGTATCTGGGCGCCAGCTCATTCCAGATGCCGATCAGCTGCTGCTTGTAGCGCACGTCCTGGCTAGGCAATCCGCCGCTCTATCTCCCGCACTATAACGCCTGCTATCTCTTCCTTTGGCTTCCATCCAGAGGGGACGGCGGTATCAGAGTCAACTATTACCACCTCGTTGCATGCGGGATTCTGCCTGTACCTTTTGGTTCCTATGTCGTTTGCGACCACAAAATCGGCCCCCGTCTCTGCGATCTTTCTTCTGGCCTCTGCCACCAGATCAGCTCTGGATACGCCGGCCTCGGCCTTGAATCCCACCAGAAGGGCATCCCTCTGCAGGGCCCTTACCTGGTTGATCATCTTGGGCACCCTCCTCAGGGATATCTGCATGTCGGACTCTGAGCTCTTGATCTTTTTGCCGCTGGGGTTTTTGGGGGTATAGTCGGCAGCGGCCGCCGCCATTATTACAACATCAAACTTCTTCCCCAGCTCCCCCCCAAGCGCGTCTGCCATCTCCTGCGTCGTCCTGACTGGGATCACCCGGATCCCGGCCGGCGGGCTCTGGGATCCCGGGCCGTAGATCATGGTAACGCTGGCGCCAGCCGATACCAGCTCCCGGGCCACTGACACCCCGGTTCTGCCCGAGCTGGTATTGGTGATGACGCGCACGGGATCGATGTGTTCGACGGTGGGCCCAGCCGTCATGAGCACCCTCTTACCGGCAAGCACGCCAGAGCGCCCAAACTTGCGCAGGACAAAGTCCAGCACGCCCTCGGGCTCCGGGGCCTTTGCCTTCCCCTCTGTCACGTTTGGCGATACAAAGGACACCTCGTCCTTGAGAAAGAGGATGTTTCGCTTGACTGCCGCATTCTCATACATTGCCTCGTGCATCGCCAGGCACATTATGATCGGAATCTTTGCCCCAAGGCCCACCGTCAGAACCGCGGAGACCGGCGTGTCATCTATGCCGTTTGCCAGCTTGCCCA
The DNA here is from genome assembly GCA_030341885.1 of Geodia barretti. Lineage (NCBI taxonomy): Eukaryota > Metazoa > Porifera > Demospongiae > Tetractinellida > Geodiidae > Geodia > Geodia barretti. The sequence goes on along the minus strand of CASHTH010003886.1, from coordinate 135,184 downwards.
GCGTGTTTGCCGTTGCCGGATACACCACTATGGCGTCTGACCGCCCGTAATCTGCCAGCTGCACATGCTCCAACTTGCCTGTGAGCTTTGTAACCACATCGTTTCCCGTAGCCCACTCAAAGTAGTCTGGCCGGATCAGGCTGGTTGCGGCCGGGCTTGCCACACAGGTGACATCGGCCCCGTGTCTCATAAGGAGCCTTGCCAGCTCGATGGCCTTGTAGGCGGCCACGCTTCCTGCCACGCATAGGACGATCCTTTTGCCTGCAAGCTCCGTGCCATGGGAACCCACAATGTCAAGAGACGGATGATCCCTTCCGGTCTTCAAACTCGATCCCCTTCAAGAATTCCTTGGGTGTATCCGCGCTGCGCGCGGGGAATCTGGACTCCTTGACGTCGCAGACGTACTCCCTTACGGCATCACCGATCTCCTTGGACAGATTGCGATACCTCTTCACAAAGCTGAACTGCAGCTCATACATGCCGAGCATGTCCTGGATCACCAGCACCTGCCCGCTGCAGCCGGGACCGGAGCCGATCCCGATGGTGGGGATGTTCGCCACATCCCTGGTAATCACCTCTGCCACATCATGCGAGACCATCTCAAGCACTATGCAGAAGGCGCCTGCCTGCTCCAGACTTCGGGCATCGCGGATCAGTCTTGCCGCAGACTCCTTTGTCCTTCCCTGCACCCTGTAACCCTGCGAGAGTGTGGTGGTCTGGGGCTGCAGTCCTATGTGTCCCATTACAGGTATCCCCACACCCACTATGGATGATATGGTGTCTGCCATCTCGGAGCCGCCCTCCAGCTTTACCGCATCTGCTCCTGCCTTGATCAGTCTTCCGGAGTTTGCTATCGCGTCTGTTATGCTTGCCTGGTACGACATGAATGGGAGATCCGCTACTACCAGGGCGTCCCTTCTTGCGCGGCTTACCGCGGAGGTAAACAGACACATCTGGTCCATCGTAACGGGGATGGTGCTTTGATATCCCATCATCACCATCCCGGCGCTGTCACCCACCAGAAGCACGTCAATCCCGGCGCCGTCACAGAGGCGGGCCGTAGTGTAGTCGTAGCTGGTCAGCATGGTGATCTTCTCCTTCATCTTCAGTATGTCTGCCACCGTCTTATGCAAGACGGGCCCTCTCCCTCAGGTTGCTCTCCATATGTAACATGGCCTCAGAGAGCACCCGGCCGTTGTCGTAGTCCCGTAGGATTCCCTCCAGCGACAGCCGATCCGCAGCCGAGAGATCCCGGCAGCGGTCTGCCAGGAGTCCCATTGCCCGTACCACGTTGTCCACTATTGTGATGTCCGCATCGCCGGCGGTTCTAGAGAACGGGTTGAGATCAAAGGCGACAACGGTCTTGCCTGCCGCCTTCAGGGCCCGGGTTCGGTCCCCATCCTCCAGCGGCACCACCACCAGATCCGCAGCCAGGATACCGCCCGTGTCGGCCACCCTCCGGGCCGAGTCGATGCCGGGAAGGCTTCCCCGTGACGCAGGATCAAGCCCCAGCACCGTGTCAGAGCCGCACTCCTTTAGCACCCGCGCGATGCTTCTCCTCCTCTCCTCGGAGGCATAAAACAGATTCACCTCGATCATCGAGCCTGATGACCGGGCAAGCCGCAGCATCTCCTGCGGGCACAGGGCCGCCGTGTTTCCGTTGACCGAGATCACCGGCGAGGCCGCAAGAAGCATTGCCGCAGCCGCCGCCCGTATCGCCCGCCTCGCAAACCCCGCGGTCTGCTCCCCCAGAAGGTAGTCAAATGCCTCGCCCCGGCCGTGGGCCAGGAGTCCCTCCCTGGCGACCAGGCCGGTGCTGTATCCGTCCACCAGCAGCTCCCTTATCCGCAGGGACTCCGCCCGCGGGTGACTTGCAGGCACCACGGACAAGTATCACGCACCCCCCGGCTCTCTTAATCTGGCCCCGGAGTTGTCCACCCCGGATCGGATGATTATGGCATCCCCGTACCCCCGGAGCACGTCCAGAACCTTCTGCTCCGTCTCCGAATCAACCAGCGCGAATATGGTCTCCCCAAACAGCGCCACGCCGCAGCCGATTCCGTTCCGGCGCAGCTCGTCTGCCACGGACTCCATCCTGGGTGTCATCACGTTGATGTGTCTTGCAAACTCCATTGACATGTCCTGAAAGTCGGCGCGATCCCGGGTTCTGATCAGCCGATCCACCATCCTGCCGCCAAGACCGTTTATCGTCTCAAGTTTCTCCGCGATGAACCGCCTTGTGGAGATGGGCGAGAAGCAGATCAGGACGACGCGGGAGTCAAGAACCGTCTTCTTCAGCGCTCCAACCCCAGGGGCACCTGCCCTTGTCCTGATCTCAAACCCCCCGTGGTACGAGGCAATCACGTCCCCCAGTCCAGTCCTACAGCGGACTTCGGCGCCGTGGGCAATCTTGCCCACATCCTCCCTTGGCAGATTCAGGCCCAGCGCCTTGTTTAGCGCAAAAGCAAGCGACAGCGCGGCGGCCCCGCTGGAGCCAAGCCCGTATCCTACGGGAACGGAGATCTCATGGTGTATGAACGCGCGATATCCCCGGCGGCAGCGCTCAAGAAGAGCCCTTGCCACAAACTCCGATACCCCGGTGTCGCCCGACCTGTACCCTCCGGTGGTAATCACAAACTCCGGAGCTGGCGCTGGCTCCACCCTTACCGTAGTGGTGACCCCGTCCTGAATCGAGAATCCTGCACCTAGGGTTCCAGCTCTGTCCGGCTCCGCGTCACACCCATCCACGGCCGCTTTGAAGAAACCGGTAATGTGCGCGGGGCAAAAGGCTACGGTTTTCATCTGCCTATTTAAATTCAGAGAAAAATATAAAAATATGGCTTAAATAATTTAAAGAAGTTTAAATTGACTAAATACACCAGGCGCCTTCAGGGAATAGGAAACAGCATCCTAGTCTCCCTCCCCAAACAGTGGATCGACGAAAACGAGCTGGCAAAGGGCGACGAGGTGCAGATCGAGGTCGGCCAGAACACCCTCACCATCACGATCGGCAACGAGATGCGCCCGACAAAGGACGTGACCATATCCTATCCGCTGCCAGAGGAGGAGAATATAGTGGCCAATATCACGGGGGCCTATCTTCTGGGGTATGACCTGATCCATATCAGGCGCGTCAAGTCCATTCCGATACAGGACAGGCAGAACATAAGGGACTCGATCAGGAAGCTGGTGGGAATGGAGATAGTCGAGGAGGAGGCATCCACCATCTCCGCCCAATTCCTGCTGGACGCGGCCACGCTGAATCCCCAAAGGATACTCAAGAGGATGAGCGCCATAGTTCTCGGGATGTTTGGTGATGTGCTGGACGCGCTCGTCTCCAAGGACCGGAGCAACCTGCAGACCCTCTCCAGCAGGGACGATGAGGTCAACAGGCAGTACTTTCTGCTGGTGCGGCTTATTCGAAACGCAATCACCGATAAGAGGCTTGCCAATGCGTTCAACCTAGAGAACATCAATGTGATGGATTACCGCATAGCCGCAAACATACTGGAAGGAACGGGCGACACGATAGTGGAGCTGGCAGACGCACTTCTGAAGACATCCGTCGGGAGCGACGAGCTTGGGAAGATCCACGCCGTGGTAAGGGGCCTTCCGCAGATAGAGGAGCGGGCCATAGAAGCGTTTGTGAACAACGACAGGAGGCGGGCCATAGAAGCCATTACGCTCCATAAGAGAAGCCAGGACAGGATAACCGCCATGAGAAACTCGCTGCAGGGTGGGAGCCAGGTACCGATCGACTTTCTTGACATACTCTACATGTTTGACAGGGTGGAGAGATCCTGGGCGGACATTGCGGATCTGGTCAAGCCAGTCTACGGCAGATCAGACTAGCCCGTTCTTTGCCGCGTATACCATGACGGCGCATATGGTCTTTGAGTCCTGTATCTTTCCCTGTGTGATCATCCCGAGGAGCCCCCCGATATCCATCTTTACCACCGTGATGAACTCGTCGTCGCCGGGATCCGCCTCGGCCACCTTCTTGAGGCCGGAGGCCACATAGCAGTGGATCAGCTCGGTGCTGTATCCTATGGAGGGATAGTATGAGAGCAGCGGGATCATCTCCTTTGCTCGGTATCCGGTCTCCTCGACCATCTCCCGGTGCGCGCACTCGACGGGATCTTCGCCGCGCTCTATGGTGCCTGCAGGAATCTCCAGCACGTATCCGTGCGGGTACCTGTGCTGCCTCACCAGGACCACCCTGCCGTTCTCATCAAATCCCAGCATGGCGGCAGCCCCACCATGCTCCACCATCTCCCGAACCGTGCTTCTTCCCTCTATCTTGACATGGTGTTTGCTGAGGCTCAGTATCTTTCCAGAGTAAATCTCCTCCCTCATGTACCTGTACAGGGTGTGCGCTGGTGCTTTATTGGTTTGGCCGGGCCGGAGGTTCTAGCTGCCCGCCCGCCGCGCGTCATCACACATTTTAAGACGGTGCCATAACTATGCACATGGCAGAGCCATGTTCCTGCAAGTGTCATTTTGGCGGGGCGGTAAGCTGTCCCGGCTGCAAGGCAGAGCATGACGGGGCCTTCAAGTGCGAGCACTGCAAGTAGCTATCGCCCAGATGCAAGCGCCTTGAGGTTTGTCAGCTCGGTCTTTAGCGACTCGATCTGGACCCTGGTCTCAAGGTTTGCGATCTCTGCCTTGAGGTGCTCTATCTCTGAGTCCTTTATCTTAACCGTGGCTCTCAGTTGGTCCAGCTCGTTGTTCAGCTCGATCTTTGCCTCGCTTATCTCGGCATCGTTTGCCGCGCTTCCATCGGCCCTGAAGACCTGGACGACCTGGCCCTCATTGGTTGCGCTCTTCTCCCCATGCCCGGCTTGTGCATGTTCCCAAGCCTTCATGTAGTCGGCGCTCTTCTGCGAGAACCAGCACGCAAAGGTCAGAAACCACGTTATGGTCACCGCCATTATGAAGATAAAGTTGAGTACCGGAGCAAATCCCATGAACCATGGCCATAGCCCGGTCAGAACCGCGGCAAACGCACCTGTTGCGACGGTGGCTAGCTGGTTTCCCAGGTATCCCATGACACTGATAGAAATTTCTGGTTTATAACAGTAATGGCATCAGGCGGGGGTATATGCTCAGATCCAAGGTCTGTCTAGGCACAAAAATACATGACACCATGCAAAACCACGTTTAGCATTGAACGGGATCAGGGTATGTACAGGCGGGGTTTTGCCCCACGTACACACGGCATCCGGCCCGCGTAGGAGGTGCATGCGTGTCTGCCGATACGGCTCCTGCCCTTCAGCAGCTGTCGCTGTCATTTGAGAAATGGTAAAAAGAAGAGGGGGAAACCGTCTGATCATTCGCTGTCTGATCTTTGGGTTTCGGATTGTAAAATTTTGATCTTTTCCATCAGCTCGTTTCGTAGATCGCTTGCCACTCTTCTCACTGTTGGTCTTGGCACATCAAGATCGTCAACGATCTTGCTGTATATCTCCTGCTTGCTGGTCAGACCCTGGTCAATATAGGAGTTGATTGCCTCTTTGATAACGGCGCTTTGATTCGTTCGGATCATAGTTTCAAGTTTCTAATTGTTCTATATAAGATTATTACTGCTGATTTGGTACGTGTAGTATATGAAAATCATGTCGCCCTCTGTCTGGGCCGTCAGTCATTGATATCTGCCTCCATCCATCTGGAATTTTGCTGTCTTATCTCGTCGATCGCCCTCTTGCTGCGGAACGCTATCAGCGGCGTCTCGTAGTTGTCGATGTCCAGTGAAAAGTGCAGCCTGTCGGTGTTGTAGTACTCGACATAGTCGTCCAGACCACCGTAGTGCCATATTTCCTCCTCGATGCTCCTGTGGAACCTCTCCAGTTTTCCGTTGGTCTGCGGGTGATATGGTCTTGAATTGATCAGCCCTATGTTGCGGTTCAGCAGCTCGTTCTCAAAGAGGGTCGGAGTCCAGGTGCCTGTCTGCTTCTTGTGGCCGCCCCTGCCGACGAAGCACGAGCCGTTGTCGGACAGGACAGTCGCCGGCACGCCGAACCTGCCGACGGCCTGCCGGAGCACCGCCACCGCGTTCTCTGAGGTGGCCTCCTTGAACAATGCCGCGCCCGTAACGCATCTGGAGGCATCATCAAGATACGTGATCAGGTTCAGATCCTTCATGCACGGATCCTTCATCACATGCCAGTCAGTATGCCACATGGCATTCGAGTACAGGCGCTCGTACCTGACCCACTTGCGCCTCCTCGACTTTGCCGGGGAGTCGACGACCAGGCCGTTGGACTTCATTATCTGGTATACGCGAGAGTAGCTTATATCGTGTCCCTCCTTCCGAAGCCTCCTGGCTGTCCGTAGCACACCCTCCGGCTTGCGCCCGTGAACGTCTAATACCATATTGATTTCTTCGTTGGACGGTGGGAGATCTGCCGGCCGCCCTGCAGGCTGCTGGACATGGATCGAACCGGTCCCGTTGAATTCGGCCCACAGTCGCTGCACATGCCTCTGGGTGGCGTTGATCTCTTCTGCGACCGCCTTGGTGTCTTTGCCCTTCTCCAGCTGCCTGACGGCGTATCGGATGGCCTTGTTGGTCAGGCGTGTTGGCATGGGGTGCCTGGACTTGTGTAGTGTAAAATACTCTTGGGCAGTACGCCGGACTCTTGGCGCGCGACATAATTTCTGTACAATAGACTGCTGATTTGGTACGGGAGGAGCCCGCCATTCTGGCAGTCCCGTATGGCCGGGTCCCGTACGCGGAGTGCGCTGCGCCCGCCGACGCGCGGTCTGCAACCCTGCCGGCACGGGACTGCACCCGAGCGCGCTACGTGTGCTCTAGGGGCAATCAGGCGTGATCCTGCCGCAGGTAAGAGCGCGGTATCCCTTTAAAGTAAATAAAAAAGAAAGTAGTTAGTGAACCTTACTAATCGATTAGTTCTGTCCAACCTTTTGTGAAGACGGAGTTTCTGTAGAGTGGGACTGGCTGTCCAACGGTAAAGTCCATTGGCCTCATCCAGAAGATTGCCTTCGTCGGGCATACACCGATGCATGCACCATCAGAGATGCATCTCTCGGGGTAAAAGACGAATGCTTTCCCTCTCTTCCAGCCTTCAACTGGTTTTACTCTCAGTACGTCAGGTCCCAGTGTTGTGCATATCTCAACGCATAGAGCGCATCCGATACACATCTGTTCGCTGATGTCCGGTAAAATTGCTACTGGCATTTCAATCTAGGTCTGTGCTTGATCTTAATATAATTTACTTAAAATGACCAGATTATAACGGTGTTTGAAAATTTTATAACGGTGTTTGGAACCGGAGCCCGACCACCGACACGGATGTCTTCACAGAGAGATCGTTTCGCAACAGATCCGCCGTGATTCCCTTCTGTGAGCCCTTCAGGTTGATTATGCACATTTTGCTGATCTGCATCAGTGGAATGTTCAGCGGAGACAGGGTCAGATCCCGATCCATTGTCAACATGCAGGAGCAGACCACCCTGGATCCTGACTGCCCTGCCATGGCAGCCAGCATCATGACGTAGGAGTTCGGCATTCGGCCCGAGTCTCCCATGCCAGGCAGGCTGTAAAGACCGTTCAGTGAGTCCACGATTACCAGGCATCTGTTCTGCGAGACTGTCCGGTATGTCCTTGCAAGCATATCTACCAAGTTCCCTGCACATACCTGCTGGAGAACCGTGCCTGGCCTCTGGGATATGACGCCCGTCTTCACATATCCGCTGTACAGAAGATCAAAGTCCAGATAGATTACGGACGGGTGTGTCTTGGTCAGCTCTTCTAGGAACATCTGTTTTAGAAAGGGATCCCGGGCACACACCAGATTTAGTGTCTCTTTGCTGATGAGGTCTGCTACGCCCTCACCATTTTTAACCAACAGAGGAACAGGCCTGTTCTGGTATAATAATGAACCCGAGAAGCCTGATCGATGATTTTGCCGGGGCAGAAAAGATCTACCTCAACAACGCGTCTGTCTCCCTGCTGCCCACGGTCAGCATAAAGGCAATGACTGACTTTCTGGTGACGTATAACCGGGCGGGGCCCGACTCGATGTACGCCGACTCGTACGTCACCGGAAACCTGCGGAGCACGAGAAAGGTGATATCGGAGATGATCGGGTGCAGGCCAGAAGAGATAGCTCTCACACAGAGCACCACGGACGGGATAAACATGGTTGCCAGCGGCATAAAGCTTCCGCCACACTCCAACATCATACTCCGCGGGGCCGCCCACGAGCACCATGCAAACTACTACCCGTGGCTCAACCTTTCAAAGAGGGCCGGGATAAAGAGTCTGGAGATAGACGACAACGGGTTCTTTGATATGCGCCAGCTGAAGAGTGCGATCGATAGCAATACCCGACTGGTGGCCCTAAGTCATGCGCTGTACAATACGGGCGCCATACTCCCCATACAGGAGGTGGGTGAGATTCTGGGGAAGGAGAACATCCCATTCTTTGTGGACGCGGCGCAGACTGTCGGCTGTGCTGGCAGTTTCGATGTCGGGGCGCTGGGGTGCAATTTCATGTCATTTAACGGATCCAAGTGGCTGTGCGGTCCCATGGGGACGGGACTGTTCTACTGCAGAAGAGACTCCGGCGGTCTGCTCGAGCCCACACAAATTGGCTACGAGTCGGCCATGATATACGATGGGGACCAGCTGGCGTTCAAGGATGCGCCGGATAGGTTCCAGGCAGGATTTCGGAACTATGTCGGCATGGTGGGATTGGAGGCATCGGCAAGATATCTGCTGGAGCACGGCCTGCAGAACATCAGGCGAAGGATCATCGTGCTCGCAGACCAGCTGCGTGACGGACTGGCAGAGATTCCGGGGGTTACGCTGTATGGGCCAGCCGAGCAGGAACGCAGAACCAGCATAGTCTCGTTTACCGTGGCCGGACACAGTCCAAAGCAGATAGTAGAGAGGATGGAGATGAGGGGCATCGTGCTTGCAGAGCGGGAGAGCCTTGACAAGAAGATGGTCAGGGCGTCGCCGCACCTCTTCAATACAGAGGACGATATTCAAGCGGTAATACGCGCGATCAGGGATCTATAGGCCTTCTTGCTCTTCGATTACTATCATTGTAAGCGTGGATTGTACATTCGGAACCTTGCGGATTCTGTTTGTGATGAGTGTCCGTAGTTTTTCCGTGCTGTCTGCGGTCAGTTTCAGAACTATATCATACACACCATACACGCCCTGAACCTCAAAGGCAATGCCGGATTCACCATCTAGCAGTTGCTTTACCTCGGTAATTATTGATCTGTCCGAACCCAGATCTGAGTTGAGCAGAACATAAGATGTTGGCACATCCAATTTTTCTTTAGAAGGTATTTAACTCTTAACAGAAGGCAGCGTACCGTATCGCGCCTTTCCCATTTAGGTACGGATGCGCACATTTCGGATGAGTGTTTGCGCACGTTCCGATGCAGCAGACAGCCAAGTACAGAACGGCGCGTGAGAAGACGGCCAGACGTACAAACCGCGCACAAACGACTGGCAGCCGCTCCGTGTACTGCAGGCGCATCAACACTGATTAGCGGCAACGCCGTCGGCTTGACATGAAGCCGATAGATCTCACAATGAGCATATCGCCCAGACTGCCCACCTTTCCGGGCTCGCCGGGCCCGCAGTTTGTTCAGTGGAATAGGATACACGACTCGGGATACAACTTGGAGCTCGTCTTTTTTAGCACGCATACGGGAACGCATCTGGACGCGCCGTACCACTTTGCGGAGGGCGGCAGAAAGATACACCAGGTTCCCGTCGGCCGGTTGATGCGACGCGCGTCCCTGATAAGGTTGCCAGGGTCAGACAATCGAGGCATAACCGTAGATGACATAACCGGCTTTGAGGACAGATCTGGTCCCATAAAGAGGGACGACACACTCATCTTCAATACTGGCTGGAGCGGGCAGGTTGGCCGCGCATCGTACTTTGAGAGGAATCCGGGGCTGACGGCAGACGCCGCCATATACATCGCGGCAAAGGGGGTAAATCTGGTTGGAATCGATTCGCCCAGTATAGACTTGGGCACTGCCCGAGGCTTTCCGGCTCACGGCATACTGGCGGAGAATGACATTCTGATACTGGAGAACCTGATAAACCTAGAGAAGATCCGCGGCGCGCACTTTGACCTGGTGGTGCTGCCGTTAAAGATTCATGGAGCTACCGGTTCCCCGGTTCGGGCTATTGCGGTTCAGCGCACAAACACGAAACGGTTGGATTTGTAGTTTCGGGAGAGTTCGCCGACTATGGGAAGCTGGTTTTTGCAGGACAGGCACCGGTTGTTCTCATCCAGGTTCCATGCTCGGATATCAAAGCCGAACCTCTCGATTGCCGTGGCGCCGCAGCGGAAGCAGATCGTGTGCTCCAAGGGATGGCCGGGCACGTTTCCCAGATAGGCGTACTCTAGCCCCACCTCCTTTGCCACGTGGTGGTGCCTCTCCAGCGTCCTAACCGGGGTCGCCTCCAGGTCCATCATCTTGTAGTCCGGATGAAACCGCAAAAAGTGGATTGGTGTATCAGAGCCCAGCTCGTCGTACACAAACTCGCACAGTTTTCTTGCGTACCGCAGATCGTCGCCTACCTGCGGAACAATGAGATCGGTGATCTCGATGTGGATGTCTGTCTTGTCTCTTATCTCTAGGAGTGTGTCAAAGATCGGCTGCGGGTCGGGCACCCCGATGTATCTCTTGGTAAAGCCGGGTTCTGCGCTGCCCTTAAAGTCCACGGTTATGCAGTCCAGAAACTCACCCATCATCTCCACTGTCTGGGGTGTGTCGTACCCGTTTGAGACAAAGACGTTGTACAGCCCGTTCTTGCGAGCGATGACTCCAACATCCCTGGCAAACTCGATAAAGATGGACGGCTGGTTATACGTATAGGCGATTCCGTCAGCCCCGTACTCCAGGGCGGTCTGCACCACCTCACGGGGCGTCATATCCTGTCCCTCTACGCGCCTCCTCTGGCTGATATCATGGTTCTGGCAGTACCGGCATAGCCAGTTGCACCCGGTGGTGGCTATGGAGAGTACCCTGGAGCCGGGGTGAAAGTGAACCGCGGGCTTCTTTTCTATCGGATCAACGTGGCCCGCAATCACCTTGCCGTATACAAAGAGATCCAGCCTCCCGTCCGTGTTGCCGCGAATTCCGCACAGGCCAATCTGTCCTGGCGCCACCTCGCAGTATCTGGCGCATGCGGTACACCGCACCTTCTGCTGGGGCAGCTTCTCGTAAAGGGTGGCCTCCTTGCCCGTCATCCATTCTACTACAGGCTGTTCGCATATAAGATAGTACGGGTTGTTGCGCCATCCTGGCCGCAGTCACTATCTGCGGTTTGGCCCCTCCTGCTCGTGTGTGCGGGAGCCGTGTCTGGCAGTGCGCCGGCCGGTTCGGCCGTGGAAGCGTTGCGATAACCCCCAAGTGCCACAGCAACCCTAAAAGCGTGGCAGGACCACCACGTATCGATGAGCAAGGCAGGGAATGCGTGGCGAAGGGTGCACGGGCGGATCACAAAGAAACCCACCAATTTTTCATGGCTCATCGAGGAGAGGCTGGCCGGTTCAGGAATGCCCACCACGTACGACGAGTTTGACTGGGTAGTGCAGCAGGGCGTCCGAGCCGTGGTGACCATGACCGAGAACCCGCTGCCCGACCGGTGGACGTCGAACGTGGACTATCTCCACGTTCCGACACAGGATCTTGCGGCCCCCAGCATAGACGGCATAGACGCGGCAGTGGATTTTGTGCACCGGCATGTGTCAAAGGACCAGCCAGCCATGGTGCACTGCGCCGCGGGTCTGGGCAGGGCGGGAACCATACTCGCATGCTATCTGATTAGACACAAAAATTACTCTGCGCGGGAGGCCATATCCGAGATAAGGCAGAAGCGGCCGGGATCCATACAATCAGACGCGCAGGAGCTTGTCGTGTCGTTTTATGAGAGGCACGTCAGGGGCTAGTTATTCTGGAATCGACTCTGAGACCATCTTTCCGTCAACTATTCTGATCTTTAGGAACCTGTTGTCCTTGAAGACCAGCGTCAGGCCGCCCTCACTGTCCGGATCTTCCACCTTTACCAAATCCTGCATTCTGATTCCGTCAAACTTTGCCATTGTATCACTCCGGAATCGAGACCGTCTCGATCTTGCCATCGACTGGCGTGATAAAGAGAAACCGGTTGTCTTTGAAGATGATGGTTATTCCGCCCTCCTTGTCGGGCTCCTCTACCTCCAATACCGGCTGTCCCAGCAACCCATCATACTTTGCCATCGAGTTATCCAAGCTGTAGTGGGCCATAACCCTAATTTATGATTAGCTCGATCTCCGGGCTGTTGTTCTTGCAGCTCTGGGAGGGGATAAACTCGTGCTTCTGCCACGAGGCCTGCACCTCGGCGGATATGGCGTGTCTTCCAGATCCCAGCTCGGATGCCTGGAAGGAGATCCCCTCGTCAAAATCAAACAGCTCCTCCCTCACCTCCTCCTCGGTAAGCCGGATAAACGGCTTGAAGTTCTTTGCAACCTGAACCCAGACCCGCCGCTCCTTCATGGGATTGACAAGCAGGGGATTTCGGGTCCAGAAGATGGATGCCTTTCTGTAGGAGTCTATCTGGCTGCCCAAGGTCCGTTTTCTGAACCCCCCGACCTGCAGCTTGATGCCGTACTTTAGCTTGAAGACGACATCGTTTTTGTCGTATGCCTGGGTCCATCGCTCCTCGGTGAAGGAGGCCCGAATCTGGCCCACCATGGAGAATTTGACGTTGATTGTGATACGCTCGTCTGCGGAAAACCGATCCTTTGAACCCACCAGCTCCATGTTTGAAATCTGACTCATGCATGCCAGCTGTTTTGTATCCCTGTAATATTCCTACAGGTTCGGATCTCGGGCCGTGGGGCTCGTGCGTGGACTGGGAGGTTTGGGGATGCCGGGGTACGGCGCGGGCCGCACCCGGACGTGCCCGTGCGTTCTGCATTAGGCACGGATACGTGAGTGGGCGCCTAGCCTCCGTGCGACCGGTGCACGCCATGGTGGCCACCTACCAGGCTCGTCTGGAATCCCGCGCCGCGTGGGGGTTGACCCAGAATCCGGCTGCGTGTGCGCGCACGCCTCGCCACGCAGAGCGGCCAGAGTGGGAGTCACGGCCGCTGCGGCGTGCCCGGCCCACAGGGACAAACCCGGGAGGCACGAGTCGCGGCAGGCAGGCCGCCGCAGTCTCACGGCGGTGTCCAGATGTACCGGCTCCCGGCTCAGGTATCCGTATTCTGGCGGTGACACCGGACGGCGCCGCGGGCTGGGGCACTTCTCAGCCCTGCAGCGGGTCAAAAGATTTATTGTCTCTTGCAATACGGGATTAATGGAGGCAATAGACAGGTTTGACGTTTGTAGCAAAGACCGGCGGATCAGACGAGCTGAAGGCGATCATCTCGGCCATTTCCACCCTAGTAGAGGAGGCCACCTTTGTCGCAAACACCGAAGGAATTACATTCCGCGGAATGGATCCTTCGCATGTGGCCCTGATAGATATTCTATGGCCCAACTCCGCCTTTGAGAGATACGAGTGCGACAGCGACATAAAATTTGGGGTGCGGGTAGACGAGTTCTCAAAGCTGATCAAGAGGGCAAGCAAGAAGGACAGCATTGAGATAAGCATCTCAGAGAACAACATGCTTTTAGTCACAATAGGCAAGAACAAAAAGTACAAGATGCGGCTGATTGAGAGCTCCGTCACAGACACTCCGCTGCCAAAGATTACCTTTGACGTAAAGATTGGGCTTACCACGGGCACCTTTGACAAGATACTGGGCGATGTGCATGTGGTGTCTGACTATCTTACCATATCCACCACCGAGTCTGGCGCCGTGTTCTCGGGAAAGGGAGACGCAGGCGAGGTAACAATCGGGATGAGTCTGGGGAAGGAGGAGGACGATGCAGACTCGATAAAGAGCATGGATGTAAAGGCCGACGGCACCGGATCCTACAGCCTCGAATACCTCAATCCCATAGTAAAGGCGGTGGGATCCACCGCCGAGATCATCACATGCGAGTACTCGGAGTCAAAGCCGCTCCGCATAGAATTCATGGTGGCAAACATCGGCAGAATCCACTTTTACCTAGCACCCCGCGTCGACAACTAAAGATTTAAGTTAATTCGGGCAATTAGAGCTGAAAGTGAAGATTGTCATAAAATATGGTGGTACCTCACTTTCCACCGCCAAACAGATCAAAGACATAGCCGGGTTTGTGTCAGACAATTCAAAGAAGAATGATCTGGTGGTGGTGTGCTCTGCGATAAAAGGGACCACCGACCGCCTGATCGAGATATCGGCACAGGTCAACCGGGGCAACAGAGCTTGCGCAAAGCAGACGGTTACGCAGCTCATCCGTACCCACAGAAGGCTTGCAAGACAAACCATCACAGACCTTCAAAACAGGAACAGTCTGCTGGACTCGCTGAAGGACGACTTTGTCGAGCTTACCGAGCTGGTCGACGGCATAGTGCTGCTAGGCGAGATCACGCCGCGCTCCAAGGATTATCTTCTCTCGTTTGGCGAGAGGCTCTCAATAAAGATAGTTGCCCATGCAATAGCCGATCGGGGAACACGGTCACAGTCCATCACCGGCAGCGATGCGGGGATCGTTACCGATTCGAATTTTGGGGAGTCAAAGCCCCTGATGGATACCACCACACTGCGGGTCTCAAAGACGATCGGTAAGATACTGGCCGGAGGAATGATACCGGTGATAGGTGGGTTTGCCGGGGCAGACCAACATGGCCACATCACCACGTTTGGCCGCGGCGGCTCGGACTACACGGCCACCATAATAGGGGTGTGCATGCAAGCAGATGAGATATGGCTGATGACCGATGTGGACGGATTGATGACTGCGGATCCCAGCATCGTAAAAGATGCCATACTACTCCGGGAGGTTTCATACGTAGAGGCGACGGAGATGGCGCTGTTTGGGGCAAAGCAGATCCACCCCCGTACGTTTGAGCCGCTGCTGACAAAAAAGATACTCATGCGGGTGCGCAGTACCAGCAATACGTCAAACCCCGGAACGCTGATAACACCCTCCCCGAGCACGTGGGAAGAGAAGACGATCAAGTGCGTCAGCGTGAGGCGGCACAACGGGCTTGTCGACATCCGGAGCGGCAATATGGTGGGCGCCCGGGGCACCGCGGCCAAGATCTTCTCCACCCTGGCAAAGGCCGGCGTCAACATCACGATGATCTCCCAGAGCCCATCGGAGTCCAGCATATCCGTAGTGGTAAATAGTACCGATCTGGACGGGGCGATAAACGCGCTCGAGACTGAGCTGCTGGGCGGGATAATCAAAAGGCTGGAAGTCACCGTAGATGTTGCGGTTGTTGCCCTGATAGGCTCCGGCATGAGGGGCACCGTGGGCATCGCCGCGAAGGTGTTTGGGGCGGTTGCCAGGCACAACATAAACGTGGCAATGATCGCTCAGGGTTCGTCGGAGCTGGATCTGGCCTTTGTGGTAAAGGACGAGGATGCCGAGTCCGCCGTAATGGCCCTTCATGAGGAGTGCGAGCTCTCCTCGATCAACCAGCGTTTCGGAGTGTAGGTTGGCAACAGGCTTCTAGCGCCCGCCTGTCCCTTATGGCGGATGGCCGCGGGGCCGGCATTGCCGGATGCGGTAGAGGTCGTGGCACGGCTGAGTCTGCCCACAGGACGGACACGGGCCGGATCAGGTCTTTTGCCGCACCGAGTTCGGGCCTTGAAAAGTTGACAAATTTTGTTATAGAATTGCCATTTATATTATAGAATTGCCACTATCTGTTTCCTTTTATCCTAATTTGTGTAACTGTATATAAATGGTAAGTAACTATGCTAGTGATTATGATGCCGGATGTCACCTAGATGCCTGCAAGACACAACCCGCAGTGACAGACTCTGAACGGGGTGAGGTGTTTTGCGGCGGCTGTGGCCTTGTTCTGGTTCAGAGCGCGCCGGATGTATTAACTGACGGCCGCCTGTACATCCAAGACAGGCAAGCAGAAAGGACAAGAGTCGGTCCTGCCAGCTCGCTTACAATGCACGACAAGGGCCTATCAACTGTGATAGGAAAGGATGTGGACGCAACCGGCCGTGCCGTATCTTCCAGCACAAGGGAGACATTTAACAGGCTGAGGATCTGGGATCAGAGAAGCAGAACGCGTTCTTCCTCATCGCTGGCTAAGGCACTGACTATTTTGAATGCGACAAAGACCAAGCTGGGAATTCCCAGCCCCATACTTGAAGACGCGGCATCAATATACCGGAAGGCTGTTTCTGCCAAGCTTACCAGAGGACGCACAATGCAATCGCTGGTTGCCGCCTCGCTCTATGCAGCATGCAGAAGAACCGGCACGCCCAGAAGTCTGGATGATGTGGCAGGTGCGGCAAATGTCGCAAAGAGGGTGCTCTCAAGGGATCTCCGCATGTTGATCAGGAGTCTTGACATGGATCTGAACCAGTATGATACGTCTGCATTTGTTGTGAGGCTTGCCAACAACCTCAACCTCCGGGAGAGGATAAAGCGAGACGCCCTAGACATCTTGGCAAGGTCGGAGGAGGAGAGAATTACGGTGGGGAAGCACCCTGTGGCGCAGGCCGCCGCGTCACTGTATCTGTCGTGCATTATGAACGGGGAGAAGATAACCCAGAAGGGATTCGCGCAGGCAGCGGGCGTAAGCGACGTCACCATAAGAAACAGAATAGCACAGATCAGAGAGACTCTCCAGATGCGCTAGTGGCACCCGCCAATCTGCTGTAACAATACAACTGCCGGGATGGCGCGCCGGAGTTTGTGCCTGGATCTCGTACCGGCGGCAGCGATGTTGGCTCCAGCGTTCCGATCAATAAGACCGTGCCTGTGATGGGATGGTTCATGCCACATGTGGCGCTGATGTGCGGACGGGTCATTGCATGTTGGGTCTTTTATCGGTTTGCGACGGGTCACGTCCGTAGCGTGAACTAGGAGTAGTTCCGCCAGGTGTATTTGCATTTTACGCACCGGTAAAACTGGGTGGTGGGCTCGTCAGCGCTGCGCGTCTGCAGCATCCACCAGACTGCCTCGTCATGCCCGCACTTGCCGCAGTCGATCTTTATAGTAGGAAGGACCTCCCGTCCCTCCGACTCGTCTAGTACATTGAATCCGGAATCGCTAGTATCCGTGCTGGGCGCATCGACACGAACCGCGGCGGCCTCTGAGTAATCGCACTTGTTACACCTCAGCCCAGTGAGTCCCGTCTTTAGACGCGTCTGACACACGGGACAGAACTTCATAGCTAGCTCTCCCGTATCGTTAATTTGAACAAACTCTCCAACTCTTCGATGTTTTTGACTGCTACATCCGCTGCATCGGTAACTGCCTTGACGGGTTCGTTCTCGTTTGTGCTTACGCGCATCCAGCATTCCTTGGTGAGGGGATGCTTAACCATGACTCCAGCAAAGTTTATGTCCTGATTCTTGAGAAGTTCGTGCTGAATTATGTACAGTGCCCCTATATCGGACTCCTTAACCGACAGATTGATCTCGTCAGAAGAAGAGCTTAGTTTTTCGACTTTCATATGTTTCTGGCAGTCCCCTTTATGGATATAAATCAAGAGGTGTGCGTAATCGGCCGGCGGCAACAGTTGCGGGGTTTCCCCGTTGTTCCCTCCGACATATCCTAGAACTTACCACCACGCCGTAGAGAACCCGACACGGACGGCAGCGGGTGTGCCAACCCGGCTCGTGTCCGGCTCCGCCGCCCACAGCATCTGCCGGCCCGGCATGGTGCCATGGTTTGCCACGCTCGGCGCGGCCGGACGGGCCTTTCGGCATGCGCAGAATGGCGCCGGACCCCAAGGGCCATGACGGTGGTGCCAGGCCCGGATCTCGTGCAGCCGGAGGGGTACGGGGTTGTAAAGGCGGCCATGCCATGCTGTATTCTCTTCGAGCAGGAAGCCAAAGCTAGGGTCGGGCAAGCCGAGTAGTATGTTTTTATAGTTTTTTTATTGATGAACAGGTGTGATAATCAAACTAGAGTGCCAGGACTATGGTTTTGAGTGTGATTTTGTTCTGCAAGAAGAAAAGACCCTCACCATGATCAAGCAGCTAAGGGATCACTTTGAGGAGGAACACGGCATCGACTACTCTGTTGATGCGGTGATCCAGATGATTGTAAATCGGGGCCATTCCCGAGACTCGATCACGAAGGATTAGACACGCGAGTCTCGCTTCACGTTCCGCACGCTGGCGCTGCCGGAAACCCGTTCCTGTTGCAAGTCCGGCATTTTATGGAATGATGCGCGCGGCCAGTGTCGCAATCCATGCGACGAATCCGGAACTGCGAAACATGGTGGCAGGGGCTGGCCTTCGTGTCACAGAATGCGGTGGTGCACGCTGTGGGCTTCTTGGCCGGATCGTATACCAGATCACCACGCCGGCTGCATTGGCCGTCCCTAGCTCAGATACCCCGCTCTCGGTTCGGCCATCACAGGACTTTTATTTTCCCGGCACGCCACGTACTGTACAATGAAGATGTCTGTAAAGATGAAGAAGATGCTAAACGACCAGATAGGCATGGAGGGTTACGCTTCGAGCTATTACCTCTCGATGGCGTCGTGGTGCGACACCATGGGCTACGAGGGAGCGGCCAGCTTCTTTTATGCCCAATCTGATGAGGAGAGACAGCACATGCTGAAGATCGTCTTACACCTGAACAACATAGGGGCCGCCGTGACGATTCCGGCGATAAAACAGCCCCCCAAGGACTACAAGTCTCTAGAAGACATGTGTAAGGCCGCGCTGGTAAACGAGCAGGCTGTCACGGTAGCGTTTGCCAGAATGGCCGAGTACGCCCAGAAGGAGGGGGACTACAGCACCTTTGCGTTCCTGCAGTGGTATGTGAACGAGCAGGTGCAAGAAGAGACGGTATTGGAGACAATGCTGCAAAAGTTTGATCTGGTTGGCAGGGACAAGCCGGCTCTGGTGGAGATCGACCGGATAATAGGCTCCATGGTCACTAAGAGCAACAAGGCCGATGCGGCCTAGATTTTGTTTGTTTTTTTAATTTTCAATGCCCCCCATACGGAGTGGGCAGCATGTTTTGAGGGAATTATTTGAAAAAGTCGTATTCCTGGCGTTTCTTCTGTTTTGGCAGGTCGTTCATTACTGCCCGTACCACTTCTGGATGGGCATAGGTCAGGTGCCTCAGAAACTTTGCCGATTCGTCCTTTCGCGTGCCTTCGTCAGCGAAGAGTATTTGTGGGTTGGAGAGTGCGTCCATGATCGTGGCACACTCGTCACATGGTTCAAAGTCAAGATAGAGCTTCATTCCTCACACGTGATAGCCAGAGTGAGTCTTTATACCTTCAGGATCGGACTTCGCGTCTGTCCGGGCCGGGGGAGCCGTGGGCGCGGAATACAGACCCGAAGCATGCCTTGCCGGTCTCCTCACCTTTTTGATGGCATCCTCCAGATCCTGCTGGGCAATAATGATCTCACTCACGTTCGAAGACCCGGATGCAATGTGGCGCCGCAACACATCCTTGGCTGCCCTGTCTGCAATCGCGGCAAGCTCGGCACCACTCAGTCCGCCTGTCAGTCCGGCAAGTTTTGCCATATCCACGTCGCCTGCCAGCGGCTTCTTTTTGGCGTGTATCCTTAGGATCTGCTCCCTTGCCGTCGCATCCGGATTCGGAACCTCCACGATGTAGTCAAACCGCCCTGGGCGCAGCATCGCCTCGTCCACAATATCCAACCTGTTTGTTGCGCCGATGATCAGTACGCCGTGCAGTTCCTCCAGTCCGTCAATCTCAGTCAGTATCTGGGACACCACATTCTCGGTCACATGGGACGAGTCGCCGCCGCCTCTTCTTGGAGCCAAGGCGTCAATCTCGTCAAAGAAGATTATGCACGGGGCCGCTTGGCGGGCCTTTCTGAATATCTCCCTCACCCCCTTTTCAGACTCGCCGACCCACTTTTGAGAGCAATTCGGGGCCCTTTATGTTGATAAAGTTGGACTCGGTCGTCTTTGCCAGAGCCTTTGCGATGAGGGTCTTTCCCGTTCCCGGCGGGCCGTAAAGCAGAATTCCTTTGGGGGCCCTGACCCCGGCATGTTCACAGGCATCCCTATACTGCAGAGGCCACTCTACAGCCTCCCTGAGCTCCTCCTTTGCCTCCCCCAGCCCGCCCACATCGTTCCAGGACACGTCGGGTATCTGAACCAACACCTCGCGAAGGGCGGAGGGTTTTATCTCCCTCAGCGCGCTCCCAAAGTCATCATGTCCCACCTTGATCTTCTGCAGCGCACTGCCGGAGATCTTGTCCTGGTCAAGATCAATCTCTGGCAGGGCCCTTCTGAGCGATCTCATGGCGGCCTCTCGGGAGAGCGCCGCCAGATCCGCGCCCACAAAACCGTGCGTGATCCTTGCTATCTGCCGCAGATCTACCCCATCCCCCAGTGGCATTCCACGTGTGTGAATGTTCAAAATCTCAAGCCTTCCGCCCTCGTCGGGAATTCCTATCTCAATCTCCCTGTCAAACCGCCCCGGCCTTCTCAGCGCGGGATCAATGGAGTCGGGCCTGTTGGTGGCGGCGATCACTACCACCTTTCCTCTGTCCTTTATCCCGTCCATCAGTGCGAGAAGTTGTGAGACGACTCTCTTCTCTACCTCGCCGGTGACCTCCTCTCTTCTGGGCGCAATGGAGTCGATCTCGTCTATGAAGATTATGCTGGGCGCATGCTCTTCTGCCTGCCTGAATATCTCCCGAATGCGCTCCTCGCTCTCGCCGTAGTGTCTGCCCATGATCTCCGGACCGCTAAGGGAGGTAAAGTGGGCGCTAGTCTCGCCCGCCAGCGCCTTTGCGATAAGTGTCTTTCCCGTCCCCGGCGGACCGTAAAGCAACACGCCCTTGGGCGCCTCGATGCCGATCTGCTCAAACAGCTCCGGATGTCTCATGGGGAGCTCGACCGTCTCACGGATCTTCTGCACCTCGTTCTTCAGGCCGCCCAGCTCGTCATACGTTATCCTTGGAACGTATGGGTTTACGGCCTTGGTCATGCTTCCCAGTTTGAAGATTGTCCTTTCGGTAACGATGGCCGGTTTTGCGGGCTTGGTGCCGGTTACAAAAAACTGGGCCCGGCCGCCCAACCTGGTGCCTGCCGTTATCGAGTCGCCTGTTGTAAAGACATGGTTGGCGTAATTGCGCAGCATGTACTCCTGCAGGCCGTCTACCGTGATGTTCTCGGTGGGCGACAGCACGATCTGCTCTGCGTCGACGGCCTCCACCGCCCTGACGCTGATCTTGTCGCCAATCCCCGCGCCGATGTTATATCTGGTAACTCCGTCGATGCTGATGCCGTCCGTGCCGTGCTCCTTTGAAGACCCGGGCCACAGTTTTACGTGCGTCTTTTTGTTGTAGACGAGCTCGAGGATCTGGCCGGCGGCCCAGCCGTATCGGCGGATAACACCGGGGTGCAGAACGGCCACGCCCCTTCCAACATGCTGCTGGGCGGCCTCCTTAACCTTTAGCTCAGTTTTGCTCATAACACATCACCATAAAAAAGGGCAGGGAGGTTACTCTACCTCCACCATTCTGCCTTTGGGTTTTTCCGGCCCGAGCTGCTTGAAGGTCAGCTCAAGAATGCCGTTTTTGTAGCTGGCTTTTGCCGAGCTGGTGTCAATTCTGGGCTTTAGCGGCACCGCGGCGTGGTATTTCTTCTTGCCACGCTCTGCGTCTATGTTCACGGTCTTGCTCTCCACCCTGATCTTGACGTCGGACTTCTCAACGCCGGGCATCTCAGCCACCATCTTTACCAGCTTTTGACCATCGTCCACGATGGTCTCAACCGAGAGGTTCTGGGAGTCGACGGCGTGCACCTGCTCTGGCCTGATGTTTCCATACTCCCTTGCCACGGGCCTGCCATCGGGTCCAACGGACACTGTGTAGCCGTAATAAAATGGCCCCAAGGTGTCGCTCGTCCTTTCGACCTCGTCAAACACAGAGTCCGTGTCCGTCAGGAGTCGGGCCATGTGTCTGAAGCGTCGATCTATCTCGTTGTAGTACATGTCATATTCACCTATGTAATGTAATGTATATTACACTATATATACATTTTGTCATAATGTACTGCTTATTACATAATGTTATTATTACTGATGTGTGTTATGCCTGTATGAGAGCCTCGGTGCCCGCTGTGGTTCGGGAGATAGTAACCCGGAACAGATCGATTCATGACTGCATGCGGATGAATGTCATAAATTACACCGCCTTGGCCATGAAGATCCGGCCAGAGGTAGAGAGACTGCTGGGGAGTCCGGTAAACCTGAACACAATAGTGGTAGCCATCAAGAGACAGGCGGACTCCTTTGGGCAAGCGGAGGATGTGCGGGAAGGCACGGTCCTGAAGAACGCTAGGCTGTCCCTGATCGACGGCATCGTGGATGTCAGAATACCTGCTGGCGACTTTGAACCAGAGGCTGCCGCCCTGCTGTTTGACAGGTTCTCCCGTAGCCCCCAGGACTATGATCTGTTTAGGATGGCAGGCACCATTAGGGTGCTGGCGGAGGATGCCGGGGATATAAGGAGTATGTTCGGGCCGCTTTTGGGGGATTTTGAACCGTCCAGCTCCGGGCTTGTCAAGATCAAGATAACTGCCCCTGAATACAGAAACAGGTCTGATGTGGTCTCGTATGTGGTCGAGACCCTCCATTACAACGGCATCGAGCTGGTCAACGTCTCGTTTGACCGGGGCAACGTAGTTCTGATCCTAAACGAGGACGATGCGCCAAAGGCGTATGAGGTTCTACGCTCCAAGACATCCGTCTAAGACACGTGTCAGGCCGCATGTCATGCCGTGTATAGAGGGAGACGGGACGCGATGCAAAAAAACACCTCATCCCGCTGGTAGCAAAAGTGTCCGGAACCATGGCCTTGTGTCGAAGGTGGGGAGGTGCGCCGGACTTTGGGGGGTCGCGAATCTGATAGTCTGGCGCGCACCGAGCATCCCCGGATCAGCCGCCGACCGAAGAGATGCCGGGGGATTTGGCGCGCGGGAGACCTGCATGTCTGTCCGTGCAGCAGTACAACTGCCGCCGGGCCGCGCGCACGGCCCAACAGACAAGAACTTTCAAGGTGCATCTGCTCAAACGACTCTGGGTGCTAGATCATGTCTTCCTTCAGGCACTAAAAACACGCACCCGAAAGAACCTTCACGGCAGTCCGGCGTAGCAGGCAGCCTTGTGCACCTTCAAAGGCGAAACTATTATTGGCTGGCAGACGGAGGAAAACGTCATGCAATATGAGCGGAGAGTTGTTTTTGGGAATCGGCTGCCAGTCGTGACTGGCCCCGTGGTCGGTGTGCGCCCCCCAGCCGAGCCGGGACGCCTGAGCCGGGGTCGTTGCAGATGACGGAGAGGAAGAAAAAGATCCTGGTTCTGGGTGGGGGATTTGCCGGGGTTGAGTGCGCCAGAAGGCTGGAGTCATACTTTGGCGATGACCCGGATATCGAGCTAACCTTGGTGTCAGAGTCCAATTTTTTGCTGTTCACGCCGATGCTGCCACAGGTGGCCTCTGGCATGATCGAGACTAGGCACATCGTGATACCCATCCGCAGCATCTGCAAGAAGACCATATTTTATGAGGAACGGGTAAAGAACATGGATCCCTACGGCAAGGTTGTAACCCTCTGGGGCACCCAGAGCAAGAGAAGCATCAGCATCAGTTATGACTTTCTGGTTATTGCCCTAGGAAGCGAGACCAACTTTTTTGGTTTGGGGGACGTGAAACGTAATGCGTATACCATGAAGACGCTAGACGACGCCGTCCTGTTGCGCAACCAGATAATAGACATGCTAGAGCATGCGGAGAACGAGTCCGACCCCATCCTACGGAGGAAGCTGCTCACGTTTGTGGTGGTGGGTGGTGGTTTTGCCGGGATCGAGACGGCAGGTGAATTGCTGGATCTCCTAGTGGACGCAAAGAAGCACTACCCCCACATTAACAGGGATGATGTTCGGGTGGTGGTCTTGGAGGCGGGACCCGCGATACTGCCCGGATTTAGCAAAAAGCTGGTAGAGTTTGCGCATGAGAAGCTCAAGAACGGGGGGATTGAGATTATGCTGTCGGCCGCGGTTACCGGTTTTGACGGCGATGAGGTCACTGTCAAAAACTTTCAGACCAACAAGCCCTGGGACCGGGGAATAATATCAAAGACGCTGATCTGGACCGCCGGGGTAACGCCGCCCAACACGATAAAGCGCTCGTTGTTCAAGACGGTGGGGGGCAAGATAGCCGTCGACGATTTTCTTGGGGTGCCCGGCTATCCGGGGGTCTTTGCCGTTGGGGACTGTGCCATGTTTGTGGAACCTGGCACCGGGAAGCCCCTTGCCCCCACTGCGCAAGCCGCAGAGGCGCAGGCAAGGGTTGCAGCATACAACCTGCACTCACTAATACGAAACAGGGCAAAGCGAAGGTTTGTGTTCCGTGGGAAGGGCCAGATGGCGATCATAGGAAAACGGACCGGAGTCGCAACCATTTTTGGCATCAACATGTCTGGTTTCCTAGCGTGGTTCCTGTGGAGAAACGTCTATCTCTCAAAGATTCCCAATCTGGAGAAGCGTGTCAGGGTTCTGCTTGACTGGACCATAGACCTGTTTTTTGACAGAGACATCTCCCGATTGCGGACGTTTAAGACGCGGGTCGAGAAGGAGTATCAGAGCTTGGATGCGGTGGATGATGTGTGGTAGCGTCTCCACTGGTAGATGACCGCCCCCGGAATGCCGGCGTACAGTCCTAGGCTCAGCAGTATGACACCCATGCCGTATCCGAGCATCTCTGCCTCAGAGTTAATCTCTGCATGGTTTAACAGGGAGAGCGTCGATACCAGCGGCGTGATTGTAGCCCTGACTAGCTCCCGGAACGCGGGGTGCTCCCTCTCGAGATCTGCCACAGCAGGCGAGAACGAGTAGTACAGCTGGTTGAATCCGGTCATGAATGTCTGGCCCGTACCGGTCTGCAGCAGCACCTCGTCCCGGAGCTCCCTCAGTTGTTGAATCTGGGGAGCCATCTCGGTTCCAAAGGCGGCAGTCGCAATCAGGCAGCCGCCACCGCCCTCCGGGGCTTCAGCAACCGATGTGCCGGATTGGTCTGACCCCGAATCAGGCATGCTATCACCGGAGCCGTCTTCTCCAAAGGCGACCGTGTCTAGCAGCGCATCATACCTGTCTTCAAACTGACCAAAGGCCTGCGCATCGGCCGCGTATGTGATGACAAAGAATGTGTTCTCATTCAGAGTGGTGGTCTCCTTGAACTGCATGGCTGTTGTGGCGCCGGTGTTGGTTACAAAACTGCTCACCACGTTTCTTACATAGGCATCCCTCTCGCCCAGTGTAGTCGCGCCCTCAGATATTATCTCCATCCGGTTCCCCTCGACCAGTTGTTGAATAAGCTCAGCCCCCTCTGCTACGAACTCATCCAAGGTTCTTCCGTCGGATGGCGATGTAACGAGGTGGATCGATGCCGGTACGGCCCCCGCTATAGGGCCTATGATCACCAGGTCTGGGGCGTCCGAACCCGTGCCCCAGCCGCTCTGTGCGTCCCAGCCTTCCGGTATGGTAAATGAGATGCCAAGCTCGTCGTTGCTGTATTCTGAGCTGGAGGTGGCAAGCACCGGTGTTGTATCCGTCGTCCTCCCCGGCTCTGACCACACCATAAGATCAGGCACGCTGGCGCGGTCTACAATCTCGACCGTCTCGATCTCCGTATCCTGCCAGTTGATCGGCACTGTAGAGCCCGTGCCTCCCTGAAGCGAGGCCGGTGTGTCCATTGCTGCTATGGCGTCCAGCGTCACAAAACTCTCTTGTGTAGCAAGCCTGCCAAATACGGTATACGCCCCGTCAAGGAAGCTGGAGTCACTGTGCACTATGAAGAACTGGGATCCTGCGCTGTTGGGATCTGCGCTACGCGCCATGGACACAATGCCGCGATCGTGCCGTATGCTGTTGAACTCTGCGTTTATCGTGCCAGCAGGGCCGCCGGTGCCCCACCTCTGGACGGTCTCCTCACCTTCCCGGGTCAGCGGGTCGCCACCCTGAATCATAAATCCCTCGATTATGCGATGAAACATGGTTCCGTCATAAAAGCCGCTCCGGGACAGCTCCAGAAAGTTCCGGACATGTTCGGGCGCATCGTCCGGGAAGAACTCGATTACAATCTCGCCGGATTTTGTATGCAAGATTGCCACCGGCTCGCCGGACTCCGCGTCCGTCGCCAAGCCGGGGCTCTGCGCAAAGGAGGCAGGAACCAAGGTGACCACAATCAGGAGAACGGCCGGGATCAGTGACTTTTTCAATAATAGCCCGCCGCACTACTGGGATAAAAGCTGTTAGTAGCGGGAATCACATAAAACCGCACAAACCGCCGGCGCGAACAGATCCTCCGGCAGGTTCAACGGCACCGTGGGCACATGCCGGGTTTTGCACGACAACCCGGTGGGTGTGTACAGGCACACGTACGCATGCTCAGCCTTGAGCGGCCGCCCCTCCGTCACCTAGCTATAGCGACACGCAAAAATTCGTGCAGAATGTAAGCAGACCGTAAGACTTTGGCGCGCTCAAAATCCGCTTATGGAATCAAATCCTTCATAGAATACACTGTTTTTTGACTATGGCGCCGATCGAAAGTTCCTGCAGAGTATATCGCTGGCTTCGATCACGTTTGTCTCAAACATGGACACCAGCCATTGACAATTGCCGCCTAATCCGTTCCTAATCTTGACAGACATAACGTTCTGGTATGTGGCTTTGCAGGGAAGCCTAACTGAAATGATTCGTGGATTCTGCAAGAACTTTTAGTCGGCGCTATAGTTGTGATCGATTCTAGTAGATGCTGGTTAATGCTCTGCACAAACTTATGCTCTTAGCTATACATCAGCCGTCTGGGACACCAGCAACTACGCGCGCACGGCGCGCCGGAATCCGGCTGGATCTGAATGCCCGGGTAAGCAAACGCCGTGGCCGCTTCGTGCGTCCCAGCCATGCCAGTCGCGGCGCATTCGCTTGTGGAAATTTGAAGCTGGCGCGCTGGATTCAGTCGAGCTCAAATTTCGTGTGGTGTTTGTCCTTTGGGATCTTGACCACGATGACGCCGCCCCATCTGGAAAAGATCCTCTGGCGCGTGTCCCTGGCAAACATCAGCCCGAGTATCAAGTCAATCGCAAGGGGGAATGTCTTGCCGAAGTTGCTGAGAAGGAGGCCGCGGCTGGACGGCCTTTGGCCATCGATGCCCGTTACCCTGAGCCGCAGGGCGCGCCGTCCGACGGTAGTCATGAGGGCGCGCTCCATGCCGACAAAGTACGCCGGCGTGATAGCATACGGGAGGAGGTTGAACACCACAGCCTCAAAGGAGCACTCAGAACACGCCAGGTATTCGAGGGACAACAGACCCGTCATGACATTAGCCGTAACAACGACGACGGCAAGTTCCGGATTATCCTCCGCGGCGGCAGATATTGGACCGTACGGCGGCACCCCAATAAATTCCGTAACCGACAACCCCGTGTACTCGCCGCCTTGATTCGAAAAGCCATACCATTCGCCATAATAATCGGTGTCGCCAAACGCCACCGTCTCAATTGTAAAGATGATGATCACGACTATGATCATATCGATCATAAACGCCACGAAGCGTTCGCTCCAGCGGGCGATGGGGTATATGGCCATACGGCGCAGGTCCATCACCTGGTATAAATATGAAAAACGTCCGGCTTTGCACAAACCGCACGGACAGGTGTGGCAGGCATCAAATACCCTGCAATTGTGGGGCCTATTGAGCCATCCAAGCACGATCCCGAGGCGTTGGCCGCCGGGGCATATGTTTTTGCTGGGCTCCTGCAGACCCGATAGAGGCCTTCTCGCAGATGCGGGTCGTCACGGTTTGCGGGAACCGTCAAGATCCGCCGAACGCACCGATGGCCGCTGGCTCTTGCCGCCTTGTCGCGCACAGAGCCGCTCTCCAACCTCATGCCAGTTGGTGCATATCTCCCCTTGTACGCAAGCCCCCACTTGGATGTTTATCTTTGAGTGTATGCTGTCGCCGGCAGACCTAAAATCGGATCTGTATCCGATGACCGGAATCCCCCTGCCAAAGGCATAGCCAATCTCGCAGGCCACCCCGGAGTCGACATCTGAACCATCCAATACAGCCACCACAAGATCGCTGTCCCTTATCATCTCAAAGTTTTTGCCGGGCGCTTGGGAGCCAACTAGGTTCCACTCCTTGGCGGCTCTCGGATCGCTAGCGGTTTTGAGACACCACGCATAGTCAAATCCCTCAACACCCCAAGGATCGAGGAGCTCAACCTTCCAACGGTCTCTTGCCAACGCCCTTATGCCGTGCAAGTACTCAACGCCAGACTGTGTAAAGCCGTAGGGGGACGCGAGATAAACCTTCACGATTGTACGTCTGTCTTTCGGTAATAAAACCCATCGTGTAGATACATCGGGTAAGCGGTACCGCTTGTGTACCATATTAGTTTTTAATATGTACTGCCAGACCACAAGCATGAGCCAAGATGAAAGAATCTATGCGCATGTGGTCTCGGTATGGCGTGAAGGCAAGAAGTTCTTTACCATCGGTGGCAAGGAGGGAATGCTGGTGCTGACCGACAGAAGATTGGCATTCATCCACAAAACCAAGGCCAAGATGAAGTGGTGGCAATCCGTCGTTCCGCGCCAAGCGCTGACTTTTATGAAATCAAAAAACACCATGATACGACATGATGGATATGACGAAGAGAGCTTTCAAGAGGACCTGCAGAATGAGAAGAACGTGGCGGTGACCTTCAACAATATCACAAAGATCACCACCAAGGAGGAGGTGTGGGGCAGCGTGTTGTACCTTGAATATATGCAAGACGGAAGCACGGAAAAGTACCAGTTTTCTGTCGCGCAGGACTGGGTCAAGTATCCTGTAAAGGATCCCACCAAGTTCATGAAGGTTGATTGGAAGCCCTTTGTTGACTTTATCGCGGAGAGGCGGGTTCTGGTAGAATAGGTTGGCCCGGGTTTATGCAGTAGGTGTCGGGCCGGGCTCGCCGAGGTATGTTACCGGAGTGGTGGCTGACTTGGTAAAGGAATGCGATGTTGTTGTGGGCTACAAATACACACTGAATATAATAAGGGACTACATTGCCGGAAAGGACGTCTACGAGGTAACCATGAAGAACCAGGAGGACATATACCAAAAACTCGCAAAGGACGCCGGAAAGAAGATCCTAATCCCATTCACCGGTGATGTCAACTTTTCAGAGTCAGAAGTAGTAGACCGGCTAGTAGAGATTTTTGGGGACGTGGAGATCGTTCCCGGAATCAGCTCGATCCAGGTGGCCGCCGCGAAGGCGGCCGTGCCGCTGGACAAGTCACGGGTCATCACCATGCATGTGACCTCGGCCATAGAGGGGAAGAAGGAGGAATTGAAAGCGGCCATAGCCGATGGGTGTAGTGTTATTTTGGTTCCAAGGCCGTGGCCCAAAAGGCCTGACAAGCACTTCATGCCCTCTGAGATCGCTCACTATCTGGAGGACAGTGGTTTTGATGTCAGGCACCTGCAGGTCAAAGTCTTTGAAAAGCTCACAACCGATGAAGAGAGTGTGTTTGAGGGAATGGTGGAGGATCTAAAGGGGATGGAATTCTCCGATATGTGTGTGATGGTATTTGGCCAAACCAAGCCGGATTCATACATGAATTACCGGTGGCAGTGGGAACGGAACCGCCAGCCTTAGATATCAATAAAGTCGGATTCGCGAAAGATGTGATGAAACTCGCTGTTTTGCCTGATGTTCTCCTTGTCCTTGTTACCGCCCCGAAATATGATCGACAGGATGGCGCGGCACTCGCACCCTGCCCCCCTTATAGTGTCTGCCGCAAGTATCGCCGACGCCCCGCTGGTTATCACGTCATCAACCACTACAGCTGGCGATCTAAGAACTCCCTCTATCTGGTTTTTGGTTCCGTATTTTTTTGGATTCTTCCTAACATAGAACGAGGTGAGGGGCCGGGTCGGATTCTCGATGTGGCTTAGTTGGGATATCGCCGTGGCTATGGAGATTGAGCCAGACTCCAAGCCACCCACCGAATTCACCCCGTCCATTTTTTTGATCATGTTGTGGAAGATTTTGGCAACGGTATGAATGCCTTGCGCATCTCCGTTTAGCCTCCGAAGGTCAAAGTAGTAGTGTGATTTCAGCCCGGAAGCCAGTACAAAGGGCTCGCCGTCGGATCGCTGAAATGCGCCGGTCGTTCTGACGAGCTTGGCTAGCTCTGTTTTATCCGAGTTTGATGATATTTGTGACAGTGTGCCTTACCAAGTGAGAGCCCGCTTCTGTCATTTTTAAACTGTCGCAGTGGATCCGGGTCTGTTGAGGCATCTTCGGATCATACGCTGGGCATCTGCAGGCCGCCCTGCCATATCATCTCAATCATATAAAACTCGATAAAGCCAGCAGCCAAAAGCAGCGCCATTGCGACTGCAATCTCGATCAGTGTTGCTTTGATGTGGGGGCGCACTTCCTGCTTTCTGACAATCAGAGAGATCAAAATGAAGCTCCGGGACATCCCCAAGGAATACGCCGCCAGCTCGAGTATCCCAAAGGGTGAGAAGTACAGGATGGACAGTGGTGATACCGTGACGGCTCCTGGCATTATTGTGGCAATGGAAGCAAACGCCACCCCGGTAGACCACGCGGAGAATAGCCCCCACCCAACACCAAACCCGGGTACAAACATGAGTAGGGCTAGGGTGGCGTTATGAACAAAGATTTTCAGCGCATCTATATCCAACAGCAGATCGTCAAACTCGTCCAGAAGCTTTCTGGCATCATCTACGTCTATCTCGGTTAAAGAGCCCAGTTGGTAGGCGACGGTGAACAGCGCCATAAAGATCAAAAATGTCCAAAGCCGTCTCATTGTGTTTGGGCGTGCCTTGTGTTTAATATGTTGGTGGGTACGCAGGTCGCCTGCGGTACCGGCCAAGATGCGAGAACCCGTCTTGGTGCCTGAGCGATACCAGAAACCGGCCTCGTGTGAGTGGTTTTTGTGGTTCGGATTGAAGCCTATTTGGTGTTATGGAGCATGCTCATAAAGAGTTTGAGTGAGGGCAGATTTAATAAAAACGTGGATCTGTTTTTGGTATTGAGGAAAGAGGTCGCCGTAGCCTTAAAGTACGCATTAAATCTTGGTTTTCAGATTCATCCTGCCGCGCTGCAGGTATTGGAAGAGCTTGAGACAGGTGACCTTAATACCGTAATCAAATACATTGTTAAAAAAAAGACCAGAGAGGGGACGCGCCTGATAAGCCGGGAAGACGTCGAGTCGTTTCTGGGCATTGGCCAAGATGTGTCACTGGAGGCAAATCTGGTGGTGTTGTTTGACCCCACCGACAAGGTGACCACGGCAGAAGGGTTGAGTGGGTATGATGCTCTTTTTGCCAGCAGGTTTGCAAAGATGAAGCAGGTTATTAGTGCACGGCCGGAAGCCAAAAAGCTCAGAACGATTGGAAACGTCGCCAAGATGTCTGGTTCTAATAACGACGTGTTTGTCTGCGGTCTTGTCACCAAGAAGAGCACGGGACCGGATTCTGTAAAAATTGTTTTGGAGGACACCACGGGGAGTCTTGAGGCGTGGGTGTTTGAGGAAGGCACTCGGACAGAAGCAGAGATGCTCTTGCTTGATCAGTTTGTAATGATCCGGATCGGCAGGGCCAAAAACAACAGATTTGTTGTGAAGGAATTGGTTCTGCCGGGGATACCGGGGCACACGATCAATCATTCTGAAACTGAGTCCTTTGCCGTGTTTATTTCAGACTTGCATGTTGGCAGTGACTTCTTTATGGAGGAGGCTTTTTTGGAGTTTGTTTCGTGGTTATCCAGTACCGACCAAGTCGCTAAGAGAGTACGATTTGTCGTTATCGGTGGTGATCTTGTAGATGGTGTTGGGATATACCCCAACCAAGATCGGGGACTGGTATACCAAACGGTGGAAGAGCAGCTGCGGCGGGCAGAGGCGTTACTCTCCCAGATCCCACAGAACGTCAAGGTTGTCATATCCCCAGGAAACCACGACCCGGGAAGGCGCGCTCTGCCGCAACCGGCCATTCCAAGAAAGTACGGCGCTGGGCTCTGGGAACGCGAGAATTTTTTCATGGTTGGAAACCCCTGTGTCGTGTCCCTGAACGGTGTCAGGGTGCTGGTGTTTCATGGCCAAAGCATCGACGACATTGTAAAGACCACCCCGGGCTTGAGTTACGGCAAGCCGGCAGATGTCATGAAGCATCTGCTTCGGGCACGACACCTCAGTCCTATTTACGGCAGCCTGACGCCTATTGCGCCGGAGAAGGAGGACATGTTGGTAATTGAAGATGTCCCAGACATCTTTCATGTCGGACATGTACATGTAATGGCCCTAGAGATGTACCGGGGGGTGTTGTTGGTAAACTCGGGCGCCTTCCAAAGCCAGACGCCCTTCCAAGCCAGTGTTGGTCTGGAACCGACGCCGGGCCTAGCCGCGGTTGTAAATCTGAAGACACTTGAAGTCAGAGCTATGGGTTTCGGTTCTGGGAGCTAGAGTGGCTCTGGTAAATTTAGGTGATCCCTGTGAGTCACTGTTCAAGAAGTGAGCTAGGCTGGACGGAAGATCACCTGAATTTAACAGCAGGATCCGCAGCTCACCTTTGAACACCGCGGCAAAACGGATCACTACTTTTTAACGGCAGGACGGCGCCGACGAGAGTCGCAGGGGGCAAATCTGGAGATCTGGAGCTCGCTTATTGAACAGCGACATGCGGAGATCACCTAAATGTACCAGAGCCGCGCACTTGCTGGAGCGGTGACGGGATCGTTTCGGCACCTGCAGTAACCATGGCGCCGGACAGCGCGAATGCCGCCAGCGCGAGACCGAGCATCGTGGTTTTCAGCATTGTATCGATTGTGCTTGTTGACACTTATGTGATCTTGGATTGGCGACAGAAGAAAATGTTTCCAACGGTGGCATCAAGATTTGCGGTACATGGAAATTATCTCTGCCGGCAATTTGCGCTACCCGAAAATTACGCAGGATCGTTCGACAGACCACATATTAGCGCGACTTGCGCAAGCCTGCCATGGAATGTCGGTTTCTCTTGCCCGCGGTTGTAGTAATTCTAGTCATTGTCGGCGCGCCCACTCCCGTGTGGGCAGGCCATCTGGAAGTCTCGATTAATCCTGATGACGAACCACGGTCCGCGGTTGCGTTAGACTGGGATTATGGTTTTCTGGCAATCGCGATTTTTGTTACTTCCCTGTTCCCGTTTGCGTCGCTTCCCGGGTTCCTCCTTTTGGCCTCAGCGTCAGTGGGCTACATCATGTTCGATTTGCACATACTTGCACTCCTTTCTGCAATAACCATGGCTGCCACAAAGCAGGTGTTCTTTCTTGTAAGCTACGGCTGGAGGAATGCCATTACCCAAAAAACGAAGAACCGCATGCGTCCGTTTGAGATGATGGTGAAAAGGTACGGATCATATGTTACGTTCTTGGCGGCGGCCATGCCTGTTTTTGATGATCTGGTGTACGTTCTGTTGGGGTTGGCAAAATACAGTCCCCTGCGGTTCTTCGTCGCAACACTCGCCGGCAAACTTGTTCTGAGTTACATCATAGTGTTTGTCTCGCACTATCTTGGTCAGTCCCTATTTGAAATAAGGGAAAACATCGACACCACCGCGTCGATCTACGTAGGAATCATCCCGTTTGGTGCGTCAGTGGTCATAATGGCAGTGCTTCTGTTCAAGTTGGATTGGGGAAGAGTCCTTGGCCGATTCGCCCCTTGGACGCTTGATGAAAACAATCCAGATGACGGCAAGACTTGATCGTTTCCAATGAGGTTCCACTGCTTTTCGGTTGCATCCATGATTCCCCCCAATCCGAGATACCGTGTTCCCGTGCTTCGCGTACTGATAACCATGTGGCAGGTTTATGGGAATTCGACACGTTCTTGCGAATTGTTGAAGGTTTGTCTTGGTCGTATGGCATCTCAGGCTCCACATGCATGATGCCATCAGACTCACTCGCACGCAATGATCCAAGCATGACAAGATCAGATCATATAAGTAGCATCTCCCGACAGGAACAGTCATTTCAGTGCCGCATGCGGGGCATGCCGAACATCCCTTGGCCCATGGCATTCTGAACATTGTCCTATTGTGGCGGGATTGAAGTATGCCGGAGTGGTCTGCACCTATATGAGCTGCCCCTGAATGGCTCTGGTACATTTAGGTGATCTCCGAATGTCGCTGTTCAATAAGTGAGCTCCAGATCTCCAGGTTTGCCCCCTGCGGCTCTCGTCGGCGCCGTCCTGCCGTTAAAAAGTAGTGATCCGTTTTGCCGCGGTGTTCAAAGGTGAGCTGCGGATCCTGCTGTTAAATTCAGGTGATCTTCCGTCCAGCCTAGCTCACTTCTTGAACAGCGACCTGCAGGGATCACCTAAATTTACCAGAGCCGCTAGAGTACATCTTCCAACACTAGATCGTCTTGGAATGTTTTTTTCACAGTATCGGCAGAGATGGTCAACCTGTGTTTCTTTGTCCGGCCGTGCGTTCCTTGATGTATTATTCTGCTAGAGATAATGCCGGACATCTCTATTTCGCTGAGTATTTGGGTTATTCTTCTTGGAGTAAGATGGTCTTGTCTGACACCCGTACAGAGGTTTTTGTAGGAGGTGTATATCTCCCCTGTGGAAGAGCCGGCGGATCTCATAACGGCTAAAATAACTAACTTTTCATGTAGTGGATATGTCTTGAGCGCCGTGACCTCCTTGTTCTCCTCTATTTTTTGAGATGCGTCCCTGACCTGCTGCTCTGTAACCTCGTTCTTTTGTTCCCGTTCGGCGATCTCTCCGGCTACCCGCAAGAGATCAATGGCCCGTCTTGCGTCCCCGTGCTCGCGGCCGGCCATTGCGGCACATAGGTTCAGGGCGGCCTCTCCCACCGCTCCCTTGACAAACGCTTGTTCCGCTCTCTCCCCTAGGATTTTGTGTATCTGTTCCACGGTATAGTTTGTAAACACGATCTCCTCCTCCCCCAGACTGCTGATCACACGCGGATCCAGGTTCTCTTTGAAGGAAAGGTTGTTTGATATCCCCACCAGGGTCAGACTGCCGCGAACCAGCAACTCGTTTGATCTGGTAAGTTGGTAAAGAATGTCCTTGCCGGTTTTTGACACTAGTTGCGCCAAGTAGTCGATCTCGTCTATCACAAAGATCGCGTTCAATCTGTTTTTGTTTATTGCGCCAAGTAGGCGTTTGAAGACCTCGCTGATTGCCAGGCCGGTGGATGGAAGATCCCTGTCCGTCAGATCTAATTGCCGTCCAAAACTCACTAAAAGCCCATAGAGCGTCGTTTCTTGTTTGGAGTTAGCATACAGCAGCCGGATTGGAAAGTTGCTCAACTCCACCTTTTTTTGGATTTTTGCCAAAACCTTCCTGACTACCAACGTCTTGCCGGTCCCTGGTTTGCCGTAGACTAGAAGGTTTGATGGCCTGGATTGTTTTAGTATTGGTAATAGTGATTGTGCGACCTGTTTTTGCTCCATATCACGGTGGTGTATCACATCCGGAATGTAGGTAAAGTGCAATATCTCTCGGTTTTGGATTAGTGACATGCCTGTCTCAGCCGCATCCAAGATTCTGTCTATCGGATCGATTATTGACGCATCCATACTAGGATTTTTAGATCCTATATCAACACTTGAATGTGTTTGTGAATGTTTTCAACGAATCGGATCGTTTTTGGTTAGCTTTTATCAACATGTCGTCTAGATCATGGTTCGGCTGGCTGCAGGCCTAGCCTCCTGCTGCACACCTCCCAGAACCGCCCAACAAGATCGCTCTAGACTTGCAACAAGACCCCTCACACCATAATTTCCATTCTGGAACAAGACGTCGTGTGTGGTGTGTGGTACATGGTAATCGGATATGGTATATGCCACATGTTCATATTCATACCCTCATAATAAAAAATTGAAAGAAAAAGGAGTGGAAATGTTGGTGTGTGGGTTATGGTGTAGTATTGTGATTAACAAATTGTTAAGATTTTGTAAATGTGATCTTAAAACACCCGATATTGACCCCCTTATTTCCACTCTGGGTGTGAAGATGGGCGTTAACATTGTTAAGACCCCGATATTGACCCCCTTATTTCCACTCTGGGCATGAAACAGGCTGATCCGCCACCAGGCCTGCAGACGGCCATGTTAACCACTACAAACACTACATACCAAACCAGGCGGTGAATATTAACAACGTTGATTGTTAACAACTTTGAGCATAATGGTTGAATTGTTAACAAAAAGACCACTATCTGTATTTGGGTAGTAAAAGGCTTCGTATCAACATCGAGGATTCGGAAGGCGCTAGATATGATATCAAACTGGATGGAAACATCAACCGGCAGAAGGTGCTTCGGTTGTTTGAGATAATGGATCTGGTAGATATTGAGGAAGGACCGAAGGCACCAAAACTGGACTCCATCAACGCCAAAATATGGCATATTGTGGACAAGTACTACCCCATGGGGAAATTTACCTCCTCGACCATTCTGGAAAAATATGAGGACGAGTACAACGAGCCAATAAAACTCAGTGTGATATCCACATACCTATCACGGTTCTCGATTCGTGGTAAGGTGCAGCGCAACAAAACAGGCCGGGAATGGACATACCAAGCACCCAAAATCCATCACTAACTCACAAGAAAAATCACCTACAACATCTCATTGCGTTAACAACACAAAACAACCACAATTTACCCACCTAATACCCAACACAAACCATCACTGATAGATCCCCTTTAACCACCAACCATTGGCAACTAGGCATTACTCACGACACCACGAGTGTAAGATACTTGGCAGAGTCATGGCACAACCACAAACACCCCACACATACTAAAATGGTGACAACTATACCACACCACCAGAAGATTCCAACCGCACCCTTCCCTTGTCCGTAATTGAGTACGTGTATGGCTTTGCGTCTGTGTTTCTTTTCACATACCCATCCTCAAACAACCGTTTCATTAACCGTGATGTGTGCTCCCTTGTACGCCCGATCGTGGTCCGTATGTCACGTGATGTCACACCCCCCTCTATGATTAACTCTAACACTTGATTGACAACACCTTGGGCGTTCCGCCTCTGCCCAGCCGGCTCACTGCGAACGGCTGTCTTTTGGGCATTTGGGGCCGTCGTCGGCTCAAAGCTTCTGGCCATAATCACCAAGGGTTCGGCGCCAGTTGATTTGGGTTTATTGAGCGCGGACTCACTATCCCCAACAGCTTGGTGCTTACCAGCTCCGGGCCCATCACTTACCAGGGTATCCAATTGCAGCTTCATACCTATGATCTGCTTCTCATAATACTCCAAACGGTTGAGAATTGTGGGGTCAACACCCTTGCTTTTTGGGTCGACGTACGACCTTACCCTGCTAAACGCAAATAATGAGAACAGACCAACGG
This sequence comes from Geodia barretti, assembly GCA_030341885.1. NCBI lineage: Eukaryota > Metazoa > Porifera > Demospongiae > Tetractinellida > Geodiidae > Geodia > Geodia barretti. Next base: position 97,661 of record CASHTH010003886.1, on the reverse strand, counting down.
CAAACGCCAGCACCCAGCCCAACAGAACCACAGCATCTGGGATTTCCACTAACATCACACTTTATGATGCCGCCTGTGATATATCATGCTCGAATAAACTTTGTTCACACATTACTTAACATTGCGGCACTAAAATCACAACATAATCTCACAAAAACACTCACTGGATGATAAAGTCATAACCAAGTCTCATAAGAATGCCCAAAAGAACGAAAAATCACACCCAACCTCACAAACCCGCCCCGAAAGAATAAAAAAATCACAACTTACAGGCTTGGCGGATCAACGTATCTATCACATTAATAACATCACGCTCGTTGTTGGAAGACATGTCATTACCACTAATCACAGAAACCCGTTCTGCTACCTTGATGATCGTGTCCATGTCATCTGGTGCAAGAACGCCTAGGCTACGAAACATCACCAACGCATAACAAAACCTGACCAACTTGTCTCTTGTCTGGCCCAACTGCCGGTAGTATGCCCCTCTTGATACGTCAAACTGTGTTTCTAGGACACCTCGGCGATCTAAAATAATCCTGAGCTGTCGTTCTGTAAACGATGATTTTTTTATAATTTCTTGGATAATGTTATTGAAATTGGACGACTCAAACCCCACCATAGCTATACAAAACTGTATCTTTATCCCAATTAAACTTTAAAGAGACGCCCTCAAACCCGCTGTATGAGCAGAAGAGTTGAAGAGTATCTAAAATCAGAAGCAAAGAAGGCAAACGCCTTGGTGTTTGTGCTCATAGACTCTGAAATCTCCAATATGGACGCATCGATCAAGCTGGCAAGAGGTGTAGAGCAGGCCGGCGCCTCGGCCATTTTGGTGGGCGGTTCGTCCGCCACGGATCAGATGGGCATGTCCCAGACCGTCCAGGCCATCAAAAAGTCGGTTAAGATACCGGTGATACTGTTTCCTGGTAATATCACAGGCATAGTGCCAGAGGCAGACGCAATCTTCTTCAGCTGCCTTATGAACTCCGACAATCCGTATTTCATTACACAGGCACAGGCATTAGGAGCCCCCAGCGTGCTCAAATTCGGTTTGGAGGCGCTACCCACCGCATACCTGATAATTGGCCAGGGCACCTCTGCGTGGTTTGTGGGCTCCGCCAGGGGGATTCCCCTTGGGAAGCCAAATATTGCCGCAGCCTACGCTCTGGCGGCTCGGTTCTTTGGCATGCGGTTTGTGTATCTTGAGGCTGGGTCTGGCGCCGCAACGAACGTAAACCCGGAGATGGTCAGGGCCGTCCGACGAGCCTTTGACGGGTTTTTGATCGTGGGTGGCGGAATACGCGATGCCGGAACGGCAAAACAACTAGCTGATGCTGGCGCCGATGCCTTGGTGATTGGAACTCTGCTGGAGCAGGACGGCAAGCTGGAGACCTTGGTAGAGATAACAAAAACAATTCAAGGCAGAACGGCTTAAATCTATCATGTCCGAGGATGATACCTCCACCAAACTGAGGGATACTGATATGCCCCCGTACTACTTTGACTACTACACCTCTCTGTCACAAAAATCATACAAGCTTTTTGAGACCGCGGCGGGTCCTAAATCCTCGCTGGCAGACTCGTCAAGCGGCGTGGAGCCGAAGATCGCCTTTGATCTTGCCGATCGCGTGGCCAAAATGCACGATATCGACATCGCCGCCCCGATAAGAGATCTGTTGGAGACCAACGGAAAGGAGATCACCGCCCTGCTTCTCTCAAAGGAGCTTGCCTTGGGCAAATACCTTCCCAGCGACGCAAGCCTAGAGGAGCGGTTGGACGCGGCAGTCAGGGTGGGTTTGGCAATAGTGACCGAGGGGGTTACCATCGCGCCACTGCAGGGAATATCCGATGTCAGAATAAGGCAGAACGCAGACAACACGGACTATCTCTCCATATCCATTGCTGGGCCGATGCGCTCGGCGGGCGGTACAGAGTCTGCCGTCACAATGCTGATTGCCGATCATGTGAGAAAGGCCGTCGGCCTGTCGACATACAAGGCAAACTCGTTTGATGATGAAACCGGACGCTTTGTCGAGGAGCTTAGAATCTATGAACGAGAGGCCAGTAACTTTCAGTACCACGTGCTAGACGAGGACATAGTCCGAACAATCTCCAACCTGCCAGTTGAGCTGGATGGGGTGGATACGGATCCATATGAGGTTGTAAACCACAAGTCGATGCGTCGGATTAAAACAGACCGGGTTCGGGGCGGCGCCCTGCGCGTGCTCAACGACGGCCTGATCGGCCGTGCCAAGAAACTCCTCAAGAGGGTAGAGGTATACGATCTAGACGGGTGGGAATGGCTCAAAGACCTCAAGGGCGCCGTCCAGACCGGCGACAAGCAGGAAGATGCAGCTACAAAGCGGATGAGCGAGGTAATTACCGGCCGTTCCGTGTTGTCCATGCCAAAAAAACTGGGCGGATTCCGGCTCAGATATGGCCGAGCTTGCAATACGGGCTTTGCGGCTGTGGGGTTCCACCCCATCATAGGGGAGATTCTTGACCACACGATAACCGCGGGAACCCAAATCAAGATCGACATACCCGGCAAGGGCGCCACCGTGGCGTTTGTGGACTCGCTGGAGACGCCCGTTGTGCGCCTTAGGGACGGAAGCGTCGTGAGGATCAGGGACATCAAGCACGGGCTTGAGCTAAAGGCCGACATAGAAAAGATACTCCACCTGGGGGACATCTTGATCTCCTTTGGCGACTTTCTTGAGAACAACGCGCAGCTGGTTCCGTCGGGGTACGTAGAGGAGTTCTGGATCGAGGAGCTGAGACACATCATAAAAAACACCACAAGCCCCATACCCGCACAGTTTCTACTGCGGGAGCCTGATCTGGCCGAGTCGTTCCAACTGGCAGAAGACTTTGGCGTTCCCCTGCACCCAAAATTCCTCTTTTACTGGGATCAAATTACAGCAGATGAGTTTGGACTGATCTTGGAGCCTACTAGCGCGCAAGAGAACACAATCTGCTATGAGATGCGTTGCAAACCCGTGCTGGAGAAGATGGGGGTGCCGCATACAGTCTCTGACGGGCAGGCCGTCCTAAAGGGCAGCGAGGCCGAGATATTCCACAGGCTGCTGTTCAGGAACACAATCGACACAAAATCCGGCTCTGTTCTTGAGACCATCTCAAGACACTCTGGAATAAGGATTCGGGCCAAATTCTCCACTTCCATCGGAGCGCGCATAGGACGGCCCGAGAAGGCTTCCCCCCGGGTAATGAAACCACCAATCCACACACTCTTTCCGGTGGGGCACTGGGGCGGGGCCACCAGGAATCTCATCAAGGCATCAAATAACCCGGACTTTGCCACCAGAATCTCAGACCGTACGTGTCCTAAATGCGACTTTCCCTCCTTGGGCATTAGGTGCTCAAAGTGCGGCAGCAAGACGCTGCTAAGGTACACATGCCCGTCCTGCCATAGCAAGCTGGACACAAGGTTCTGCCAAAGGTGCAAAAAGACCGCGAGAGGTTACGTGCACAAAAAATTTCCATTAAAGGAGATGCTGTTTGATGCCCAGAAGAGGACAGGGATCCGTGCCCAGGAACCATTCAAAGGCGTGATGGAGATGATCAACCAAGACAAGATCTCCGAACCTCTGGAGAAGGGACTTATCAGACAGAGCAGGAACCTGACCGTCTTCAAGGACGGAACCGTAAGATTTGACGCAACAAACTGTCCGCTGACCCACTTCAAACCCGCTTGGATCGGAACACCGGTCTCAAAACTCAGGGAGCTTGGATACCTGACAGACGCCGACGGTCAGCCTCTGGAGAGCCCCGAACAGACAGTGGAGCTGCTCATGCAAGATGTTGTCATACCATACACCGCCGGACGATACCTGACCGAGGTCTGCAGATACGTAGACCAGGAGCTTGAGCATTTCTACGGGGGGCAGCCATTCTACCACGTGAAAGGAACCGACGATCTGGTGGGTCACCTCATAATCGGTCTGGCTCCCCACACCTCGGTGGGAATAGTCGGGAGGGTTATCGGGTTCGCAAACACACAAGTCTGCTTTGCAACACCCAACTGGCACTCGGCCAAGCGGCGGGACGCGGACGGCGACGCCGACTCGATAATGCTCCTGCTGGACACGCTGCTTAACTTCTCCCGCAGGTTTCTCTCAGACAAGATCGGCGGCCTGATGGACGCCCCGCTTCTGATACAGCCGCTGGTCTTCCCTCACGAGTCACAGTCCCAGGCGCACAACCTTGAGGTAGTGCGACGCTACCCTCTGGAGTTCTTCGAGTCCACCATGTCCGAACCCAGGGCCGCAGACATCTCATCGGTTGAGATGATTAAATCAAGGCTGGATACCTCCGAACAGTTCCACGGGTATCACTTTACCCATCCCACTTCATCCCTTGTCACCTCCCAGTCCCGCAGCGCCTACTCGACGCTGAACTCCATGCTCGACAAGCTGGATCTTCAGATCAGAAACGCAGACATCATCAATGCGGTGGACACCAACGAGATCGTATCAAACCTGATCTCGACCCATCTGATCCCGGACATAATGGGCAACCTGCGTTCGTATGCGAGGCAGAGCTTTCGTTGCACCCTGTGCAGGGCCAGCTACAGGCGGCCTCCCCTGATCAGAAGATGTAACTGCGGCCACCAGCTCATTCAGACGATCACCCGCTCATCGGTGGAAAAGTACCTCAAGCTGGCAAAGAGATTGGTCGAAAAATATCACGTAAGCCGGTATCAAATGAACAGAATTCTTGTGCTGTCTGACGAGATTGACTTGGTGTTTGGAAAGAGCCGAGGGGATCAGGCGCTGCTGACCGATTATGCGTAACTATCGGAGCTTCACGTATTCATACGCGCCAAGGCTGTCATCAAAACAGAACCTTACCTTCTGATATGCCTTTCTGAACAACTCGATGTCGGATCGTACCTCTTCGGGACGTTTTTTATCTATTATCACCCGTCTGATGAACGATGCCAGCTCCCTCATCTCAGATTCGCCCATACCCAGTCTTGTGATCTCTGACACCCCTATCCGGATGCCGCCGGGCTGGAGGTAGTTTCTGCCCGCCTTGATGTCTCCCGGTATCAGCTGCCTGTTTACTATGATGCCGGCCCTCTCCAGATCCTCTTCTACGCGGCCACCGTCGGCAAACTCCAGCACATTGACGGCGATCTGATGGGACTCCGTAAAGCCGCGGCTCTCGCCTAGTACCTGAAACCCCATCTCGTTTAGTGCTCCGGCAAACGCCCGGGCGTTTCTGATTACCTGCCTGGCATAGTCCCTGCCAAACTCCAAAACCTCAGCAAACGCAACGGCCTTGGCGGCCACTAGATGAATGTGGTGACTGCTCGTTAGCCCGGGAAAGACGGCTTTTTTGATCTGCTCTGCGTGCTTCTCGGAGCCCAGAACCAGACCGCCCTGCGGCCCAAACAGCGTCTTGTGCGTGCTCATGGTTATCGTGTCGGTCCCCTCACGCAACGGATCCTGAAACCTGCCCCCGGCAATCAGCCCGGCGACATGGGCGGCGTCATAGTTGACATGCATGCCATGCTCCTTCATAAAGTCCGACAGCTCCCTTACCGGATGCGGAAACAGAAACAACGAGCCCCCGAACATGGCCAATTTAAGCGGCCGGCCGGCCTTCTCAAGCTCCAAAACCCTTGCCTTTGTCTTGTCGACATCAATGGCCAGCTCCTGCGTATCAAAAGGGTAAAATTCGACGTTCAGGCCGTGAACCAACCCGGCCGTTCCGAATTTCTCCTTCCTGCCGTGGGAGATGTGTCCACCCGCGGGAATGGATGCGGCCATCATCACATCACCGGGATCTGTAAAGGCTGAGTAGATTGCTAGGTTGGCGACAACTCCGGAGATGGGCCTTACATCGGCAAATCCGGCACGGTAGATCTTTTTTGCGAGATCCATGCATATGAACTCCACCTCATCTATGTGAGCGCAGCCTGCGTAAAGCCGCTCACCGGGCCAGCCCTCTGCGTACCTGTTACCAAAGTCAGAGGCCATGGCCTCTCGGACTGCAGGGCTCGGGACATTCTCGCTGGCAATTAGCGGAATGGAGTTTTCAAACAGCCGGTGGTGCCGCTTCAGCGCAGAGAATATCTTCTCATACGACTCTTTGTTGGTAGAGATCTCTGCCATCTGCTCTGCCTTTCCGCCGTCCCAATTTAAAAACACCGTTAATGCGTAGCGCACCGCCGTTCCACCGTGCCCAATCCGGACATCTATCTGGCAAGTGCCGGGATTTGCCGCATCTGTCAGGCACGCGCGCCTGTCTTGGTTCGCCGTACGACGGCTAAATCACCGCTACCCGGGGCGTCGGGTATCTCCAGCAATCCATCCATGCACTCAGATCTCATACACCATGCTGCTAGGCACACTGTATAGACTCAGGTTCCCAAACATGTGATCCTGGCGGATCTTCCACGCTATGCGGCTACTGCTTCCACGGCAATCTCTTTTTGCACCTGTTCTGGGGGCTTGAATACGCTCCAGTCTGGATCCCTGATCAGATTCTCCACGGCGACGCGCGGAAAGATTCCCTGCTTGTGGCAGGTGCGCGCCACCGAGATTAGCACCGAGAAGACCTCCCTTCCCTCCGGCTTGGAGAGCTGGTGGCGCACGTTCCTGTGCAGCACGACGGCGTCGCGTATCTCCAGCTCGGCTGCGTTGTTGTGGGGAGGCATGCCCGGATACCTCAGGAACGTGAACAGGCACGGCGCGGCACCCTCAAGCGTCACCTTGAACTTGTGGCCGTCATGCTCTTTCTTCCTTTCTGCTTCCCCATACGCGGCGGCGATCTCGATCACGGCTCTCTCCAGGTCCAGACATTCGGCGCAGCTTGCAGACTCCCTGCCCTTGATTCTTTTGTATATGGCAAGCAGCCTGCGGTAGCAGGACAGGTAGTTGCCGCCTTTCTTTATCGCGTATTTTTCTGCCTTGCGCAGGATGTGCACCCAGCATCTCTGCTTGACGGGGAATGCGTTGTACACCGTGTACCCGTCCACCACGACCGGCATGCCGAGCAGCCTTCCAAAGTGCCTGTCCAGCATGATGGCGGCCCTGCTCAGGGCGGCCACCAGATACGTGGCATCTTTGGTCGTGACCAGCCACACGTATCCCTTCTTCAGTAATCCCAGATGTGCCAGTAAGAGGTTAAGTCGCCACCATTTGACTCCCATGTGTTACGGGCGTCTGCGCCCGCAGATGTCATGTGTTGGCAATGCGTCTGGTCCAGTCCAGTTGCAGGTTGGCCGGCCGGTTTTTTAAATATTCGGGCCCGTCTCGGAGCGGAACCTGTCCTGTCCCGGGCGGGATCGCCGGATGGCGCGCAGCCCGCGCTGGCTGCCCCCTACGCGGGAGCCGCAGTTGCCCCGCCGGCCGCGGCGGGAAGGCGGTTAAAAACCCGGGAAGTTCCAGTGTGCCGGCGGCTGCCGCGCCGGGCGGCGCGCGCCGGACGGCTGCTGCCAACACTGTTTTTGGCAGCCGGGGGGAACGGGAGGGGGCGTTGAGCCGCCCCTCGCCTGTGCAGGGGCGGCGAGACGCCCCCGGACGGACGTGCTTGGCGTTACGCCTGGGACTCGGCGATACGCCTTGTCTTCTGCATCTTCCGCTTGACGAGATCCCGATTTATTCCCCTGTACTCGGTGCCGCTGTTGAGCATCTCCCAGACCCATTCTAGCATGACCCTGGCCGTGGCCACCCTTGCCTTCATGGACCCTATGCGGGCTGCCAGCTTTTGGTAGCGCGCCCCTATCCGGGCGTCGTGCCGGACGGCGACGAAGGCGGCCTCGACCATGGCGGTGCGCAGCCAGACGGAGCCGCGCTTTGTTATGCCGCCCGTCCTGACCGTCTCCCCGCTGTTGTGGTGCCTCGGCGACAGTCCGGCGTAGGAGACCAGCTTTTCTGCGCTGGCAAAGCGCCCGTGGTCGACGATCTCGGCCAGTATGGTTACCGCCGTAATGTAGCCTATCCCGGGGATGGTCATGATGAGCCGCGCCCGCGGGTCGTCCCGGGCGATCTCGGCTACCCTCTTTTCGTACCTGGCGATCCGCCCACGCAGGAAGACCAGCTTGGCCAGGTGGGTGTCCACCCCCAGACGGTCGGTCTCGCTCAGGTCCAGGTTCTGCAGCCACTCCAGTCCGCCGCCGGTAAACAGTCCGCCGCGGGGGCGCTTGTAGGGATACCTGGCAACGATCGCGTGGATGCGGTTTCTGGGCGCTACCGTGTCGCCCACCAGTCCAAGGCGGCTGCGGGTCAGCTCGCGCATGTCCCGCTGGGCGGCATTCACCACAAACGACTCCGGGATCATGTCCAGCCTGCACAGCTCGGCCAGCTTCTCCGAGTCGGCCTTGTCGTTCTTGTAGGCGGTCTGGGTGATTATCTTGAGGTGGTACGGGTGCGCCAGCAGGGTGTCGATGCCTGCGGCCTCCAGCGTGTCGTGCAGGACGATCCAGTAGTTGCCGGTGGATTCGCAGGCGGCCGTGGCCGGCAGGTACCCGTCACTGCGGAGCATCCCGGTGAACCCGTTTATTCCGGTGATGTCGTTGTCAAACGAGTACGCTTCAGTACCTTCTTGGCATCTCCCTTGATCGTTGTAACGCATTTCTTTTTGTGAACGTCTATTCCAATGTAATACATTCTCTCACCTCCTTTGCAGTAAAGTGGACCCGACCAGCGGAAAACTCCCATTCACCGTCAAAGCGGTATTTCACTATCCGCATACCTTGAGTCAGTCTGAGTGACGCCCTCATACGTGGCAAGGTCAAATCGACTCTCAGGTCCAACAGGGCGGTTACTACGGCTGCTCTTATATCAGCAACACATAGTGTCTGAGTGGAGGGTTGGTCCCACTCAGATATTTTTGGCCATTTCATGTAGATTTAGGCACAAATGATGACGCGTGCGGCAGAATACGGGGGTTTGACCCATGCCAAATTGAGCTCTTCATGGGCATGATGGGGGTGACCTAAACTCTCACAGGTGTTAGATCTGGCACATCTGGGATTACTGTTCTTGCCGTTCATCTTGAAGGACGACTCGTCAAACTGCACAAACGGGGCCTCGGCGATGCGGGCCAAGATCTGCCTGTACGCAGGCGCGAGCAGGTTCTTTAGGGCCCTGCGCGCGTTCCATATGGCGTTCGGCGAGATTCCAAACCCGTACAGCGCCTCGAAGTAGTGCGACACGGTCTCGTCCGTGCTACGCTTGGCATAGTACTCCTCGACGAACCCCAGGGCCCGGGGCCCAAACGACGTGCCGTGAATCGTCGGCGGATTGGCGGCACTGATCACACCGCATCTTTTGCATGCGGCCCGCTCGATCACGTACGCGACGCACTCGATTCTCATGGCTCCGTCGACTGCAAAATCGTATACCATCTTTATCTTGGGCGGCAGCTGGGAGAGATGCCCGCGCCCGCACGCTTTGCATTTGCGCGCGTACAGCGTGACTGTCCTCTCGGCCTTGTTGCCATGCGACACGCCCGCGTGCCCCGCCGGCGGCCCCCTGCGGGTCTTGTCCCCGTCCTTCGGTTCAGGTCCGTCCTGCCGCCCGTCCGCATCCTCCCTCTCCATCCGCTTTCGGAAGGCGGTGCGCTCTGCATTGTACAACGAACCAGTGGATGAGGGGGAATCGGAGTTCTCGTACTTTTCCATCCTCCTGTCGCGCTCCGCAAGCTCCAGCCTCAGGCGGTCGTTTTCTATCTCTAGGAGCATTATCCTCTTGGCGAGGCCGGCCTCGAGCCCGGCCATCTTTTTCTGCAAGTTCCTGTACTCTGTAGTTACCTTTACCAGCTCCCTGCGCAGGAGCGATACCTCAGACGGTCTCACGAAAGCTCGTGAATCTCGTGATCAATAAGATATGTGGTCTAATAATGTACACCGGCAGTGAAATTCTGGGCACGGACCTGAGTGCATACGGCACACCCACAATAAGATATAAAATAGGGATTGCGGGATTTGCGTGTATGAGCATGAGAGTGGCATCACAGGGAAACATGCCAGTAGTCTTGCTGAAGGATGGCGCCTCTGAGACAAAAGGCAGGGACGCGCAAAAGAACAACATCCAGGCAGCCAAAATTGTTGCCGAGATAGTTCACTCAAGCCTAGGTCCTAGAGGAATGGACAAGATGCTCGTCGACTCGCTGGGCGATGTTACCATTACCAACGACGGAGCCACCATCCTGAAGGAGATAGATGTACAGCATCCGGCCGCAAAGATGCTGGTTGAAATTTCAAAGACCACAGACAACGAGGTAGGCGACGGCACCACATCCGTGGTTGTTCTAGCGGGCGCCCTTCTTGAGAACGCCGAGAGCCTCATATCCCAAGACGTTCATCCCACCATAATAGTAGACGGATACCGCAAGGCCACAAAGAAGGCAAAGGAGTGTCTTTTGGAGATCGCCGAGACGGTTACCGCTGACGACAAGGCAATCCTATCCAAGGTTGCAAGAACCTCGATGCAGACAAAACTGGTAAGGAAGGACTCCGATCTACTGTCTGACATGGTGGTAAGTGCCGTTACCAGCGTCGCCCGCAAGGACGGCAAGAGGTTTGCCGTCGATGTTGATGATATCAAGGTGGAGAAGAAGGCAGGCGGTTCTGTCAAGGACTCTTCCATCATTCAGGGCATAGTGCTCGACAAGGAAATTGTAAACAACTCGATGCCAGAAAGGATCAACAACGCCAAGATCGCCCTGATCAACTCACCGCTTGAGATCACAAAGACAGAGACAGACGCCAAAATCAACATCTCAAACCCCCAGCAGCTAAGATCATTCCTTAACGAGGAGCACAGAATGTTGAAGGGCATGGTTGACACGATCCTTGAGACGGAGGCAAACGTGGTTCTCTGTCAGAAAGGAATAGACGACATGGCACAGCACTATCTAGCCAAGGCCGGGGTCTTGGCAGTGAGAAGAATCAAGGAGAGCGACCTAGCAAAGCTCGCAAGAGCCACAGGCGCCAAGATAACTACAAACCTTAACGATCTGCGACCCAAAGATCTGGGTACCGCAGAGTTGGTGGAGCAGAGAAAGATAGAGGAAGACAAGTGGGTCTTTGTCGAAGGCTGCAAGCAGCCCAAGGCCGTAACACTGCTTCTCCGCGGCGGCTCCCAGAGGGTGGTCGACGAGGTTGAGAGGTCTGTTCACGACGCAATAATGGTAGTAAGAGATGTGATGGAGGAACCCACCGTGGTCGCAGGAGGCGGAGCCCCAGAGACGTATGTCTCAACTAAAATAAGAACTTGGGCAAAGTCATTGGTTGGCAGGGAACAACTGGCGGCAGAAAAGTTTGCCGATGCCCTAGAGGTGATTCCACTGACGCTGGCAGAGAACGCGGGCATGGATCCCATCGATACGCTGACCGCACTGCGCTCAAAGCAGAACAAGGGCGAGAAGTGGACCGGCATTGATGTCATGGCGGCCCAGATTGCCGACATGAAGGCAAGCGATATAGTTGAGCCGCTATCGGTAAAGAATCAGGTGGTGTCTGCCGCGTCTGAGGCCGCCTGCATGATCCTGAGAATCGATGATGTTGTCGCCGCAGCCAAGTCTGCTGGTCCCCCGCCGGGGGCCGAGGGTGGCATGCCTGGAATGGGCGGCATGGGTGGCATGCCTGGAATGGGCGGAATGCCGGATATGGGCGGCATGATGTAAATTTATCAAAAGTTTATTTCACGACCCCTATCAAGACAAACCGTTGAGCACAACAAACTCCCGCGTGTTTTTGGGCGCCAAATACGCCTACATCATAATATTCTTTGTGCTGATGGCCGGATTCTTTCACCCGCTGATTACAGACCAGCCAGGCGACCAGGTAGTATACGGGACACTGAGCCTTCTTGTGGGGCTTGTGGCGGCATGGCCGCTGTACAAGGCGGCAACAGATGAGAAGAGCAGGCCCTTCTATCTGGGTGTCGGAATCGGCTTGGTTGCGCTGTCCCTAATCTTTGTCCTCTCTCTCACGGGCCGGTTTTAGTCATCCGGCGTGACACAGCGACCGCATTCCGGCGACTGCCCTATACATCAAAGTACAGGTAGAACTCGTGCGGATGGGGACGGACGGCGATATCTCTCTGATCCTTTCTCTCCAGCTCTATGATCTTGTCTATCACCTCGTCCTTAAAGATGGGTTTCAGAAAGATCCTGTCACTTTCAAGCTCAAGCAGCGCCTCGCCTAGGCTTGCAGGCAGCACGCCTATTCCGTGCTTTCTCCTCTCCTCCTTTGTCATCTTGAAGATGTCCTCCTTTACTTGGTCTCCCGGGTCGGTCTTCTTCTTGACGCCGTCAATACCTGCTGCCAGCACCGACGAAAACACGAGATAGGGGTTTGCAGACGGGTCTGGCGCCCGGAACTCCAGTCTCTTGAGGTGCGCATAGTCCCTTCCCTCAAAATGTCTGGGTATCCTCACAATAGCAGATCTGTTGCTGCCGCTCCAGGCAACATACACCGGTGCCTCGTACCCAGGCACCAGTCTGTGGTAAGAGTTTGTGGTGGGGTTTGAGATCGCACACAGTGCATTTGCGTGATCCAGAATTCCGCCACAAAAGTACCTTCCAACCTGGCTCAATTCGCCATCCTGGCCCTCCTCAAAGAAGACGTTCTCGTCATCCTTCCACAGGCTTACATTGGTGTGCATTCCCGAGCCCGAATCCATGGAGATGGGCTTGGGCATCATGGTTGCAATCTTGCCAAACCGCTTTGCAATGTTCCTTATTACAAACTTGTAGGACTGTGTGGCATCGGCGGAGTTTGTCAGGTAGTCATACTTTATGTCGATCTCACACTGGCCGGCGGTGGCCACCTCGTGATGGTGATTATCGCACAGGATGCCAAAGTTTTCACTCAACACGTTTACACACTCATTCCTAAACGGCGTAAGCGTATCAGACGGCGTACTGGGATAGTAGCCTTCCTGCAGCCCCATGGGATATCCGGTGCCTTCTTGGGACCACGGGGCCTCTACGGACTCGATCGAGTACGACTGTCCCTTGTAGGGAGTCAGAACATCCCAATGAGCCTTGTCAAACACGAAGAACTCCACCTCGGGGCCCCAGGCACTGTAATCAAAACCGGCGGTCTTTACCCACTCCTCGGCCCCCTGTGCTATCCCGCGTGGGTCACGCGAGAGCCTTCCCCGGCCTGCGCCCCAGTACACATCGCAGAGAAGTCGGGCGGTCTTGTTTTCCTCATACCATGGAATGACCGCAAAGGTGCTGGGATCCGGCTTTAGGATCAGATCCGAGTCGTCTATACTGGTAAATCCCAAAATGGACGAGCCGTCCAGCTTTGGCAGGCCATCCTTCATCTGTTTGGGCGTGAACATGTTGGTCGAGATGGTGGTGTGATGAAACCTGCCGGTCAGGCCGGTAAACTGCAGATCTAGAAACTTGATGTTCTCTTCCTTGATCTTTGCAAACACATCTTCTGACGAGAACGACACCTGAACCGGCTCCCCATCTATTACTCTATACGGCAATTCTCTCTGTCTTAACACAAAAATATCCTTCATTTAAGGATTAAGCAAGCAATGCCAGATACGACAGAGACTAGCATGGGATCCCTGTACACCACAGTACTGAGAGAGGCTGAGAGTGACATCATCCAGGAACTGCCTGCAAACCTCTACCTGGCCTTCTCCTCACATCTGGGAGATCTGAAGCGGGCCAAGTATGACAACATCGAGGCCAAAATCAAGGAGGAGCTCATTGAAATGACCGTCGGGCTAGTGGGATTGTTGCTCCGGCTCAGGCTTGGGAAAGGCATCGGCCGGGGGATCGGCCGGACACCACAACCTGCTGGATGAGGAGAAGTACATAATCGACTCTGCTGGCGAGATGCAGGAGAGGCAGAAGATGATCCTCTCGGCCATACTGAACGGCAAGTCAAAGCTCCTAGAGTCCATGTCTGAGAAGCACAAGACAAGGCTGATTGCCGTAAGATTTCTCAAGGAGATAGATCAGTTTGTGGGTGCCGATCTGGAGGGATACGGGCCCTTTGCGGCAGAGGATGTTGCCAGCATACCGTACGAGAACGCCCAGGCGCTCATATCCCAGGAGATTGCGGCGAAGATCCGGTGGGAAGACTAGAAATTATCGCTCCTAAAAACAACGGCAGTTGTCTCACCTGGATGTAGACGTAGTCGACTTTCTCTTGCTGACCATCTATCCGGTGGCGGCGCTGTTTCTGATAGAGATGGTCAGCAGGGCCGGCAAGATCCCCACATGGATAAAGCTGTCGGCCCAGGGTGTGGCCACCGTGGGTTTTGCGACAGCTTATGTCACCCTGATTACGGCACACTGGCTTACGTCCCTGGTTCTGGTCGCACTGGCCATTGCGCTATTCTATCAAGCAAAGCGGGCCAAGATAGACCCCAGCAAGACCATCTACTAATCCTTTAGCCGCTTGAAGACCTTCTTGAAGAAGCCGCCTCCCTTCCTTCCGCCATCGCGGATCACGCCCTTCTTGCCGAACCTTCCCGCCCTTATCTGCGTCAGCTTGACGCAGCGGTGCTCCTCTGGCAGTCTGTGTTCGGGGCAGAACGGATCCTTGCAGTACGTGCACTCAAACGGCATGTCAGTCATGTCACCACAGTAGCAGCACTTCTCTGGCTTCACAGCTGCAATATGGTGCGTACTTTTAATAAAGCCTATTGCTTTTGTGAGACGAACCATTCCGTAGGCGGTTAGGCTGCTTCACCATACTCATAAGGAGCCGGTTGGGCATGGGCCAAACCCTCGCATTCTGTCGCATCCATCGTCGTTTGTGCCTAAATCTGCACGGAATGGCCAGAAATATCCGTGTAGAGCCGATTCCCTACCCCCTCAAACGATGGCGGCCTAGCCCCCTATCCTCTCCCCCTGATAACATATTTACAGCGAGGCCGGAGAGAGCAACTGTTGTCTACGCTAAAGGGCAAGGTGGCTCTTGTCACAGGGGCAAGCAGCGGGATAGGCAGTGCGACCGCGCTGGCACTGGCAGGAGCGGGGGCCCGGGTCGCTTTGGGCGCAAGAAGAACCGACCGGCTCGCCCAGCTGGAGGCCAAAATCAGGGCCGAAGGGGGAGACGTTATATCTTGCGGGCTTGACGTTGCTCAAAGGCCCCAGTGTGAGGCATTTGTCAAGGCGGCCATGGATCGCTGGGGCGCCATCGACATACTCGTAAACAACGCCGGTCTCATGCCGCTCAGCTTTCTCAAGAGTCTCAAGGTTGACGAGTGGGAACAGATGGTGGATGTCAACATCAAGGGCGTTCTCTTCTGCACGGCAGCGGTGCTTGAGCACATGCGCAAAAGAAAGACGGGACACATAGTGAACATCTCGTCCGTGGCCGGGCGGGTGGTGTTTCCCGCCGGAAGCGTCTATTGTGCGACCAAGCACGCGGTTAACGCCTTTACCGAGGGACTGAGGCAGGAGCTCAGCGCGCGCTCAAACATCCGGGTCACCTGCATCGAGCCGGGAGTCGTCGCAACAGAGCTCGTCAATACAATCACGGATCGATCCCTGCGGGAGTTTGTCGAGAACACAAAGAGAATGGAGGCGCTGCGGGCAGAAGACATTGCAGACTCGGTTCTTTACGCGGTGGGTTCGCCGCCGCATGTCAACGTAAACGAGATTCTCATAAGGCCCATAACACAGGAGCGCTGAAGGTGTCATCTGGAACTCCACACATACTCGTGCTGGGGGGCGGGTTTGGCGGACTGTCCGTGGCAACAGAGATACGCAAAAGGCTGCCGCCGTCGCGGGCCAAGATCACCGTCATAGACAAGAAGGACTGGTTCATGGTGGGCTTTGCAAAGCTGTGGATCATCCGGGGAACCAGGACGTTTGAGGAATCAGTCGGCTCGCTCCACAGGCTGACAAGAAACGGGATCAGCTTTGTCAAGGCAGAGATCGAGGTAATCGATCCGGAGAAGAGGGAGGTAGCTACCTCCCAAGGCGGGTTTACATACGACTATCTTGTTGTTGCGATGGGAGCCAGGCTGGCCCCGCAAAAAATTCCTGGCTTGGTCGAGAACGGGCTGAACCTGTACGATCACGATCATCTGGAAACCATAAGGGAGAAGCTGACCGACATCACATCCGGAAGCGTTGCCATTGCCATAATGGGCATGCCCTACAAGTGCCCCCCGGCCCCCTTTGAGGCCGGTCTGCTGGTCGACTCGCTGCTGAGGGAGGCGGGAACCCGGGACACGGTCCAGATACACCTCTACAGCCCCGCCCCGCTTACCCTGCCCGCCGCTGGCCCCGCCGTGAGCCGGAAGGTTCTGGAGATGGTGCAGGCAGAGGGTATCGAGTTCCACCCCTCCTGCAGGGTAAGGTCGGTGAGGCGCAACAGGATGGAGTTTGAAGAAGGCGGCGCGGACTTTGAACTGCTGCTGTCGATCCCGCCGCACATCGCGCCACAGGTGATCTACGATGCCGGACTGGCAGAGGAGGGAGGATTCATCACCATAAACCGAGACTGCCAGACGCCGTACGGGCGCGTGTACGCCATAGGGGACGTTACCAGTATGCCTGCAGGCGGCTCCATGGCGGTTCCTAAGGCCGGCGTATTTGCAGAGGGCCAGGGCCTGACTGTCGCCCGGAGTATAGTTGCCGGAATTGAGTCCAGGCAGGAGGAGTCCATATTTGACGGTAGGGGCGCGTGCTTCCTTGAGTCGGGCAGGGGTACGGCATCTCTGGTGGAGGTTGACATGTTCTCAGGCGACCGCCCCACCACCAAGCTGACCGCTGCGTCCAGGGACACCCTGGAGGAGAAGCTGGCATTTGAGAGGGACCGGCTCAGCAGGTGGCTCGGCTAGGCTTCCTCTTCCTTCTTCCGTGTCATGTGTTCCAGCAGTGCCTTTATCTCGATGCCCAAGTTTTGCGGATCCCCGGCCATGCCCAGCTTTTCTGGCAGCTTCTGCTTCCGCTCCTCGTCGCCCATCTCTACCCGCCTCTTCTGGACGCAGTCCAAGTGATCCTCGCCGTTCCCGGATATTCTGTGGCATATCGAGCAGATCTTCATACGTATACGACAGAACACTACGATTTAATAATTTCATCTTCAGACCACCACTGGGGACCGTCGTCTAGCTTGGCCATGATGCTAGCCTGGGGTGCTAGAGGTCGCAGGTTCAAATCCTGCCGGTCCCACCATCTGGGTTCTTGTGTATGACTGGCGCTCTGCGGTGGTTGCGGCGATGCACATCTGGGAACGGGCTCTCCAGAATCCGGGTACGGCACACGGCCGGTCTGAAGGGACATATACAGGCGACAGCTCTGCCGGGATCTACTCAAAGAGGCCCCGTGATCTCAGGCTGTCCTTGATCTTGGTCACAGTCTCCTGAAGGGTCTCGTGCTCCGTGTCAAGCAACATGTCGGGGCTGTCCGGCTCCTCGTACGGGTCATCAATGCCGGTAAACTTGGTTATCTCGCCCCTTCTGGCCTTGGCGTACATTCCCTTTACGTCGCGCTTCTCGCACTCCGCAAGAGAGCACCTCACATACACCTCAAGGAACTGCTCCCCTTGGTCTATGATGCCCCTAGCGTCGCTCCTGTTCTCCTTGTAGGGGGATATCAGCGATACCGCGCTGGGAACACCATGCCTGAGCAGAAGCTTTGCCAGGTGGGCCACCTTTCTGTTGTGCTCGTCTCGTCCATTCTTTGTAAAGTCCTTGGGTGAGAACCACTCGCGGAGCTCGTCCCCGTCCAGCATGGCCAGATTCGGCACATCCTTCCGAAGTTCCCGAACCAGCGTGGACTTGCCAGAGCACGGCAGGCCCGTCATCCACAGCACAAACGGCTTCATCACAACGGGAACCCGGCTGCGCGTATTAAGAGCTTTCTGAACACCACGGCTGCCGCTCAAGGTGGTCTATCTCCCGCACCATCGCGTCCATCTTTCTGGAGACGGCCACCACAGCACGAAACTGCTCGTACATCTCCCGCTCCTCCTCGGGCTGGAGGACGGACTCTGAGGCCGCATCAAAGAACGCATCCTCCTTTGACAGGTGGTCTGCTAGGTATATCGAGTAGGTTCTCAGAAACCGGGCCACGGGCTCTCTGGAGTCGTGTCCCTGCCCCCATCGGTTCAGGTGTATCGTTATGCTCCTAGCTATCCTTCTGCCGAACTCGTGCTCGATCATGAACTTTCTGATCTCCTCCTGCAGGGTGCCGTACCCGGCAACGCAGGCAAAGTACGAGTTCTCCTCCCGCGAGTAGTGTACCGCATCCAAAAACTCTGCGATGACGACGGTAATTCTGCGTATGTCCTCCAGCGGGACATCCCCGCCTGCATACAGCCTCCTCTGGCAGACATCTACAACCTTTCCCAGCCTGCGAATCTGCCGGTGATCCTCCCTCAGAGTGTCGGTGGCGCTCAACAGTGCCCGTTGATCCGGCCGGTTTATTTCATTTTGCCGGGGAGGCGGGCCTAGAGGAGCTCTTCCTGCTGGTCCGAGCACGCCGCATGGACCCACTTGCCGCCGGAGTTCTTTGAGATCTCCTTTCCGCGCCTGATCTCTGCGCCGCACTCGTCACACTTTCCTGCGAATCTGGCCTTCAAGTCATCTTTGCCCAGCTTTCGGCACATTTAACTTGATCCGTGCGCCGATCGGGAATTATATTCTTGAGTGGACTTTCAAGACTTTTTCTGGCGCTCCGGCGATCCCTCCCACGCTTGGCTCTTGCGTGCCCCCAAGCCGGTTGAATGTGCTGTCATACGAGGCGCAGACATGGGGATAGTCCACAACGCAACGACGGTGGACCTCGGCACCGGATACGCGGGGTTCCATGACATGCCCAAGGACTGCCGGAGGGCAAAGAACGACGGGATATCCCAGATTCTACTGGCAATTCTTGCAACACATTGAATCGAGTCGGTTACCGGCATCTTCAGTTCCAGAGACTTGATTCGTAATTAGCGCCCGGGCATAAAATAGCGCAATCTTCGGCATAATCACGCAAAATTTGTTTATTTCGAAACACATCTCTGTAAGTGTTGGACGAAAAAGGCTCGATCTTTAATTACGGATCAAGTCCCAGCTCCTTTACCAGCAGCCTGTAACACCTGGCGATATCCTTGCGCTTGATGTTGGCTGCCTGCTCCACGTCCTTGAGGTTTCTTGGCGTAGCCGTGTCCCTGCATGCGACGTACAGCGCCGAGGCCATGAGTGCGGAGCTGGATCTTCCCCTGACCAGGCCCTTCTCCAACGCCTTTCTGTATATGTATGCCGCCTTTTCTATCACCGCATCAGATATTGCCAGCTTGTCCTTGAGCCTGTTCAGCTCCGAGAACGCCTCACTCAAGAATATAATTCCCCACTAAACGTCCAGCGATTCTTTGAGGCCCTTGTAGCGGTTCCGTATTGTTACCTCGGTAACGTTGGCCGCCTCGGCAATGTCCCGCTGCGTCTTGTCCTCGCCGTTCTTTACGCAGGACAGGTACAGCGCTGCGGCGGCAAGTCCCATGGGGTCCTTGCCCGCAGAGACCTCGCGCTTCTGGGCCTCCTTGAGCACCTTGATTGCGTACCGCTTTGTCTTTTCGGCTATGCCGATTCTACTGGCAATTCTTGCAACACATTGGATCGAGTCGGTTACCGGCATCTTCAGATCCAGCTCCTTTACCAGCAGCCTGTAACACCTAGCGATATCCTTGCGCTTGATGTTGGCTGCCTGCTCCACGTCCTTGAGGTTTCTCGGCGTGGACGTGTCCCTGCATGCGGCGTACAGCGCCGAGGCCATGAGTGCGGAGATGGATCTTCCCCTGACCAGGCCCTTCTCCAACGCCTTTCTGTATATGTATGCCGCCTTTTCTATCACCGCATCAGATATTGCCAGCTTGTCCTTGAGCCTGTTCAGCTCCGAGAACGCCTGCCGGAAGTTACGGTCTACCGGCTCATGTACCTGGCTCCTGCTGTCCCACGTTCTCAGCCTCTCTATGGTGGACTTCATCGACGTCGTGAGGGGCCTGCCCGACGCGTCCTTGTTTATCGGGTTTATTATGGTGGCAAGTCCCATGTCGTGCATCGTAAGCGAGGTGGGGGCTCCAGCCCTGGCACGGTCCCCGCGCTCATCCTGGGTAAACGAGCGCCACTCAGGACCATACTCTTGGAGCTTCTCAGACAGAACGAAACCGCAGTTGGAGCAGAACGTCTCCCCTGACTCAGTGTCTGTTACCATCTTTCCCTTGGCGCACCTTGGGCACTGCTCCTTGGGATTCTGTTGCTTTACCATATCACCACGATTTTAGGATACTTGTAATGAGCTTATTTATGAATCAACAACTTTTTGGTCCGAACTGTACGATTTTGTCAGCCTCGTTCTTGTCCGCCCTGAAAAAGGCGGATCCCACGACTCCGGCACAATTCCCAAAGGTAGAAAAACCAAGCCTACCAATACCTACTGATCCAGATTGAGAGGCGCGATGATACTGACGGCATTTGCCCTTTCTGCCTGCTTCTGCGCTGCGTACGGCGAGACGGTAAGGCAGACCATGGAAGGCGGCATGGATGTGGAGATTACCCATGCCGACAGCGTGGTCGCCGGCAGAACATTTCCCATCACCGTCCTGATCCAGAACAACGGATGGGAGGACAAACAGAATGTCAGCCTGACGTTTGATGCTGGCAGTGCCTTCACACCGGTGCTGGATGACTCGATTCTGGTACCAATAATGCACCAAGGCGGCTCCTACGGCCGTACGCTAGAGTTTGCGGCTCGCCCCGACGCGTCACCGGGCATACGCTTTATCAACGTGGACTACTCCCAGGTTCTTCTTGCCGGCAACAACGATCCGCAGGAGCCCACCAAAACGAGCATCGCCATACCGATAACGGTGCAGGAGAGGGCCAGGGTGAGCATACACACCACCATTCCCGAGCCGATCTTCACGGGAGCGGAGTTTCCGGTCACCGTGGAGATCATCTCAGATGACGCGGACATATCTGATGTGGAGCTGCAGATTCTCCCGCCACAGGACATCCAGTTTCGTGGAGAGACCCTGCACACCTTCTCGTCCATCCAGAAGGGCAGCTCCGTCAGCGTCACCTCCAGAATCACAACCCCCGACCAAGAGATAGCAGAGGAGTACCGGGTGCCGTTTCAGATCCATCTGACATACAGCGACGACGCAGGGGATCTGGTTACGGACTCCGAGACGGTCTCCACAACGCTGCGGCCTAGGACGTTCATGGAACTTACTACGGACGGCGGAATATGGGTGGGCAGCTTCTTCATCGCTCCCTATGTCAGCTTGGGAACACTAATCGGGATCCCCGCAGGGACGATCTTGACGCTGATAATCCGAAGAAGGACCGGAAGAAGATGAGGACTCTGTGGCCGGTTCTGGTGTGCGCCGTCTTGGCCGTCTCGTTCTCTGCTGCCTACGGGCACGGGGTAGGCTCTGAGGTTCTGGATCCCGTCCAGCTGGGTGACAGGGAGGTTGCACTGGAGATCAGCTCATCGAGATACGATCCTGACAACCCCGAAAAGGAGATCACCTTCTCCCTTGCCGATGTGGATACCGGCGTTACCGTGCGGGACGTGACCTTTGAGATTACGGGGTACAAGGGGGATACCTTCCTGTTTAACGGAACGTTTCGGGCGCCCGACGGGATCTTTGTCTTTGCCCTGCGGCCAGGCGACTCTGAAGAGGTGACCCTGGAGAAGGCCGACCGTTCCGGCCTCTTCGGTTCCCTGCTGGGACTAAAGGAGGAGATCATATACGCAGACAGCAAGCTCTTCGGCACCGGCGGGCTGTACAAGTTTGATGTCAGGATTACCACCGCAGAGTCGTTCTCGAATCAACTGGATCCGCCGATCGAGTACAAGGTCGGCCTCTCTATACCGCAGAAGACCTTCTATGAGATCGACGATCCAAACTTTGGCACTACAGAGGTGAGCATCATCACATACTATGACGAGGTTACCGGCTTTCGGTATGACCCGAGCGTCAACGGGGTGTCATTTCACATGCCCTTTGACTGGAGCGCAGGGAACATCAACGAGACGGTGGCGGTTCACGAGGAGTTTGCGTTTCCAAAGACCTTTGGCGATCTCCTGTTTGCCGAGTATTCCGCAAGCGTCAACGGCCTGTCCGTGCCGGGGCGGGTGATTACCGTGGACAGCTTCATGGAGAACCAGACAGTAGTACATGTAGTGCTGGGCCAGAACGACCTGTTTGATCTGAGCGAGAGGCAGGCAGACGACATAGAGGGTATGGATCTTGTTTTGAGGGCAAAAGAGGGCAGCCCCCGGGGCACCATAACTGCCAACGGCCAGTTCCAGGTTACCCTTGACTGGGAACCCAAAGACATCCGCTCTGGCCAGGAGACGGTGTTCCACTTCCGCATCAGCGATGTGTTCCTGCGGAACACGCCGGTGGCAGTAGATTATGACGTGTCGTTAGTCAGAGACGACATCGTCATCTACTCGGGTACCGGAACAAGTACGGACTCGCAAGAGCAGCGCAACGAGTTTGTCGTATCCATCCCGGAGAACTCGTCTGGTCCCGTAACGGTGCGCTTTGAGAACTTGGCAGACAACCGCTTTGCCCGAACCGCAATACCGATAATAGTTGACAGGGTACAGCCGGAAGTGGCGATTCCCGGGTGGGTAAAGGCCTCCGCCGGGTGGTGGGCTCAGGGTGTGATAGACGACCAGACATTTGTTGCCGGCATCGAGTATCTGGTCAGGCAGGAGGTTATACAGGTGTCTGGCATCCAAGAAGCCGGCGACAGTTCGGCGGCAATCCCCGGGTGGGTAAAGGCCTCCGCCGGGTGGTGGGCTCAGGGTGTGATAGACGACCAGACCTTTGCAAACGGAATAAAGTTCCTGATCGAGGCCGGCATAATATCTACCTGAGCTATCTTCTTGTTATGGCTATGGCGGCGACGGTCTATTCCGATGCCGCCTAGGGCGATTGCCACGTACGTGAGGCTGACACCCTGGCCTGACCTGACCGCGTCCTGCACCACATCAAGTTCTTCGCTGATCTCCAAGGTCTGGTTCCTGAGGGCGGCGATCTCCGCCATGATGGCAACCTGCGCCTCAAGGATATCTTGGTTCTCCCTCTCTGGAAACTCGATGTACTCCCGCTCGTCCACCTTGGGCGGGTGCATCGACAGGCTGACCACGGTGTCTGAGATCTTGCCCAGCACGTTGACTTGGTAAAAGCCTGCCACCGTGGGATCCACAAAGGCATAGTACTTGCCGTCTATACTGTGGTCTGCCCTGAGCGGCAGGGTAATCCTGTCGGTCTTGTAGACCATCTGGATCTTGAGATCCTTTTCAAGGCCCGCAATTCCGTCATGAAAGCTCTGGGCTCCCGCACATGTGATGGGCTCGACGCCGGGGCACTGGACCAGAGGGCTGATGAACAGCTCGATGCCGTTGGTCTCCCCGCTCACCACAGGCTCGTTCATCCAGCCGATCTCAATCCTGTACTTGTCGTCGATGGCATCAACCGTGTGGGCATGCGCCCCGGACAGCGGGGCAAGCGCCAACGCAAACACCACAAGCATCCAGACGCGCATACGGCGTGCTTGAACCCCCTTGATATAAAAAATTAGAGTGGTTTTTTTGCGTTATTTCATTGGGTGTACCACTCAGCTGTCGGCATACATCGAAACCTCCCACGGTGTGGGGGTCTGGGCAAACGCGGTGTATTCGCCGTACTTGAGCTCCATGTACCTGTCCAAGAAGTCCTTGGTAAACGTGGATACCAAAAACCCGTTGTCGCTTGAGAGCGAGTCCAGCGCCCCCTTGAGCGACAGCGGCAGGGCACCTATGCCGTATTCCCGCCTCTTGCTTGCAGAGAGCTTGTAGACGTTCTCATCCACCGGATCGCCGGGATCCAGCTTCCGTGTTATCCCGTCCAAGCCCGCCAGCAGAAGCGCCGCCTCCAGCAGGTAGATGTTCGCGGTGGGATCCGGCACCCTGTACTCTATCCTCTTGCTCCGCTCCTGGTTCCTGTTGTACATGGGAACCCGGATTGCGGCGGATCTGTTGCCTATCCCCCAGCACAGGTGCACCGGGGCTTCAAACCCAGGCACCAGCCTCTTGTAGGAGTTGGTGGTGGGGTTTGAGATCGCACACAGCGCCCTTGCGTGATCCAGAATTCCGCCAATGTAGTAGCGCCCCGTCTGGCTGAGCTGCGCCACCGGATCATCGGGGTCAAACATGACGTTGATGTTGTCGTTCCAGAGGCTCTGGTGCATGTGCATGGCAGAGGCGTTGTCCCCGAAGATCGGTTTTGGCATGAACGTTGCGACCGTGTTTCTTCGCTTTGCCTTTACCTTGACGACGTTCTTTACCGTGATTATGCTGTCTGCCATGGCCTTCATCTCACCGTATGCCAGATTGATCTCGCACTGGCCCGATGTCGCAACCTCGTGGTGCTCCGCCTCGATCCTGATCCCGAAGTACTTGTAGAGATCGTCACAGACGTCCTTCCGGAACGTCTCCAGTGTGTCCTTTGGCTGCGACGGGTAGTATCCCTCCTTGATGGCTATGGCGGTGCTTACGTTTCCCTTGGCCCAGGGCGACTCCTTTGACTCGATCGAGTAACCCGAGCCGCCGTAGGAGTGGGTGGCGGCAAAGGGCGACGGGTACACGTTGATCGCATCAAACACAAAGAACTCGAGCTCCGGCCCCCAATTGGTGTGTGTTATTCCCTTCTGGGAGAACGCCTCGGCCGCCTTGTGGGCTATGCCCCGGGAGTCCCTGTTGTAGCGCGACGTCGACGATGTGTTGCTCTCGTACAGATCACAGATCATGCGCGCGTTCTTTCTCTGGCCGTTGTCGTAATCCGGAGGCAGGATCTGAAAAGTGCCCGGATCCGGCTTTAGTATCATGTCTGAGTGGTTGATCTGCTTGAATCCCACTATGGAGCTGGCATCCAGCTTCTCAAGGCCGTGCCGGAAGCTCTCCTCGTCTATTGCATACGACGGCATCCCTACGCGGTGCAGCTCGCCGAAGATGTCCACAAACCAAAAGTCAAAAAACGTGATGTTCTGTTTCTCGACAGCATCCAAAACACCCTTGGCGTCCACTAGTGCAACACCCCCGTACGGCAGCTACCGGATCCCGCGTTCACGTGGTTGAATTGCCGCATCATACTCTGCACACGAATGATTCCTACCCGTCCCAAACCACTACGGAGCTAGCTCTTCTCCAGGGTTCTTGCACCCGAGTATCTTGTTTTCAGCTCGTCCTCAAAGAAGAACTTGTCCTCAAACGCTGGCTTGAGGTCGTCCAGCCAGATCGCGCCCTCGTCATACTCTGCATAAAACGGCCTTTGTACCCAGTCCGGGTTACGTCCCTGCAGGAACCGCAGGGCTATCACGCGCTTGCCTGCGACCACCGGCGTGCCCTCCACCTGTACCTTTCCCGGGGTGGCAGACATGCTGGGGCCTCTGACCGTCCTTCCCAACCCGCTTACCTGCTTGTATGCGTCCCTGAAGATCTGGTGTGCCCTTGTCAGCGATATGCCAAAGTAGTGCTGGGCGCCGGTGTCCCTTACCACAAACATGTAGTAGGGTATGCATCCCAGCTGAACCTGGTCCCTCCACATCTTTGCCCAGACGCCAGCATCGTCATTGATGTGGGACAGCAGGGGCGACTGGGTTCTGATCTCGGTTCCAGTCGCCCGGACCACCCTTATTGCGTCCTTGACGGCGGGAGTGGACAGCTCGACGTGGTGGTTAAAGTGGGCCATGAGCGCCAGGTGCAGCCCCCTGCCGGTGACCCTCTCAAAGAGTCCCAGCGTCTCCTTTGCGTCATTGTCTGTAATGAACTTGTAGGGCCAGTATGCCAGAGCCTTTGTCCCTATTCTGATCGTCTTGAGGTTTGGAAGGTTGGCGTCAAGCAGCGCGTCTATGTATGTCTCAAAGATGCGGGCCTTCATTATCATGGGGTCGCCCCCGGTAAACAGGACATCGGAGATCTCTGGGTGCTCTGAGATGTACTGAACCATCTGGTCTGATTCCCTCATGGCAAATTTCATCTCATCCATTCCCACAAACTGCGGCCACCTAAAGCAGAAGCTGCAGTATGCGTGGCATGTCTGGCTCTGGCTGGGAAAGAACAGGCAGGTCTCCTTGTACTTGTGCTGCATTCCATAAAGCTGGGTGCCGTCCTTTAGGACCGGCACGTTGAGCTCCAGCTGGCCTGCGGGGTGGGGATTTAGCTGCAGGCGTATCTCGTTTGCAACGGCCGCCACGGTCTTCTTGTCCGCCCCGTCCCTGAGCGTCTGGGCCATCCTTTCAAAGTGGCGCTCCTTGAGCATGTTTCTCTGCGGAAACGTCAGGACAAATATCGGGTCATTGGGTACGTCGTTCCAGTCTATCAGCTGCTCTACCACGTAGTTGTTTGCCTTGAAGGGAAGGACGTTTCCGACCACCTCCATCTCAAAGCGCTGCTCCTCTGTGAGCTTTTGGATCTGGGGCAGGCCGCGGAAGTTGCCTAGGGTATACGATTTTATCGAGGGGGGCTTGCCGGTGTCCCATACCGTTTCCTGTAACATGTCATTATGTTGTAAAGTATCGGTTGTTAAATGTTAAGATCGGCGGGCGGCGGAGAACTGGGCCTGTCTGGACGCTTCTGTCCGTTTCGTGAAGATCTGGATGTAAATAATGACAGATGCGACAATGCGATATCTTGGTGCGCATGCGGCCTGGCCGCACACGGCAGACGGTGCCAGACTGCTGGCCGCGCCAGACATGGGAACCATGGCAGGCGCGCATGCCCGTGCCCAAATGGAAGCTTTTGGCTGCACGCGCCGCGCATATGGGGCATTGCCCGTCTTCTGCGCGGGCGTGGGCATGCGAAGGATATTGCAGGACGCGCAAGGCTCTGCGGAGTTGTAGCCACACAGTTGATATTTTAGTGTGGTGGCACACAGGTGATAACATCATGGCTGAAGACGACGTAATTGGAACCGTGGCGCAGCAGGCAGGCGAGTTTGCCGGCCTCTGGCAGCTGGTTACCGCCTCTGAGTCGCTTCAGGTGGCTCTTGGCGCACTGGTATTGGGGCTGTTGGGAATCGCCGTGGCGTACAGAAAGTTTTCGAAGCGGCTCAAATCGCGCAAGATCAGCTATGCCCGCCCGCACCTCTCCAAGTTCATCATGGTTCTGGTGATGCCCCTCTTTGCAATCGTCCTGTTCTCATCCATCAACGCCTACATTCAGTTCTTTGAGCTCTTCAGCACTGCGGCGCTCGGGACAGGGGTGGACGCGGCGGCCACAGAAACCTTTGCAAGGATACTCAACAGCGTGAACGTGCTGGTAGTAGGGTATACCGTGGCCCAGCTGATTCCCATCATACTCAACAAGAGAACAAAGTCGATACTAGAGCAGGAGGACTTTGCCAGCTGGCGGGGTCTGCGAGGGTTCAGGGACGACGACGGGGATCTCTTTCACCGGCTGTTCAGGTGGAACCCCCCGGCGCACGCCCCATCAGAGATCGCCGCAGAGGAGTTTGCCGAAAAACTGAAGACCGAGGAGGGAAGAAGATCCCTGGAGGCGTTTCACACCGCAAAAGGGCTCCAGATCGGAAGCTACACAAAACTTACAGACGATCCCTTTGAGGAATGGAAGAAGTCAGAGAGGGTCAAGTACAACAGGTATCTTGAGGACTGCCTCTCGGACAACAACGAGTCAGGCCGCAAGCTGAAGATGGGCCAGGATCCGGAAGAGATCTATCCGATAGACACCTGGCGCGAGGAGAAGCGCATTGGCGGTTTTGG
The DNA here is from genome assembly GCA_030341885.1 of Geodia barretti. Taxonomy (NCBI): domain Eukaryota; kingdom Metazoa; phylum Porifera; class Demospongiae; order Tetractinellida; family Geodiidae; genus Geodia; species Geodia barretti. Next base: position 69,924 of record CASHTH010003886.1, on the reverse strand, counting down.
GCCGATCGTGGCGGCCTACAGGCCACCAGGCTATGCGTTCAAGATACGCAAGGATCTGCCCAAGTCGATCGGCCAGATACTTCCCATAGCGATCTTTGCGGCGGTCATTCTTGGCGTGGTGAGCTCGTGGGGGGTGGATCTGTTCGTGCTGGCCACGGCCACCGGAGGCTTTGCCATTGGGCTGGGCCTGGCGCTACAGGAGACCATGCAGAACTGGTTTGCGTACATCATGATCAGAAAGGACAAGATCGTCGGCGAGGGTGACCGGATTCAGCTAGAGAGCGGGTATAACGGCTACGTCCACAAGATCACCGCCAGGGTCACATACATACGCCACGGCCTCAACGAGTCCTTTGCCATAATTCCCACACGGCAGCTGGTCAGCGCCCAGATCATCAACTACACCAAGGAGTTGAGAATGGTGCCGGCAGTTGTGGACGTCGGGGTATCGTACCTGAACAACCCCCGGGGGGTTGCGGCGATACTGGTCAAAGTCGGCAGGCGGGCCATGAAGGAGGCAATCGACTACAAGGGGAGGCACCTCGTAGTGCAGAGAAGGTGTCCGTACCTGGGTGAGAACAAGCCCAGCTGCGGCTGTGACAAGGGCATAGTGGTGGATATCGACCACCCGGTGGTGAGATTCAACGCGTTCAACGACTCGTCACTGGACTTTTCGGTGTGGGTGTTCGTCCGCGACTTTGGCTCCCAGTTCAAGGTCAAGACTGACCTGCGCATGATAATGTACGAGGAGTTCAAAAAGTACGACATCAGGATACCCTGGCCCATCAGGACCATATACCAGGGCGACGAGAATCGTGAGGCCGAGGAGATCGCCCGCCTCAAGGACGAGCGCACGCAGGTAAGGGATGAGTATGGCTACGGAGACATAGGCAAGGGAGGAGACGACGAGTAGGTGCGCCTGTGCCGCATCGCCGCCGATTCTCAAAATTTAAGAGTGTCCTCATAACCGTTGTAACATTGGACGGCGTGACAGTTGTTGCCGGAGATGCATCGGCCGGCTTGGCAGAAAGCCTGGCGACGGGACTCGGCGCACCGCTCATCAGGGCCGGCCTGAGGACATTTCCCGACGGTGAGGGCAAGATCACCTTTGGCGCAACGCCGGAGAGCGGAAGGGCGGTGGTGGTACAGTCCCTGTGCCCGCCCGTTGACTCGAATTTGGTCCAGGCGCTGCTCATGATTGCAAAGGCCAGGGAGTTCTCCTCTGATGTTACGGCCGTAATCCCATACATGGGATACGCCAGGCAGGACAGGGAGTTTCTTCCCGGAGAGGCAGTGGCAATCCAAGCCATCGCAAGGCTCTTCAGGGCAGTCGATGCCTCAAGGCTGATCGTGGTGGACATCCACAGCAAGACCGCCCTGGACCACTTCGGGGCCGGTGCCAGAAACGTCACTGCCATACCCGAGTTGGCAAGGCACTTTGAGGGGATGAGCCTGAAGGACCCCTTGGTGGTATCACCTGATGCCGGGGGCGCCGCTAGGGCAGAGGGGTTTGCCGGACTGTGCGGCCATGATTTTATCGCGCTTGAAAAAAAACGGGACAAGAACACCGGCAGCGTCAGCGTATCTGCCCCGGTTCCTGACATAATCCAAGATAGGGATGTGATACTGGTAGACGACATGATAAGCACCGGGGGCAGCATAGCCAAGGCGGCAGAACTCCTCCGTGGGCGCGGGTGCCGGAGAATCTTTGCGGCGTGCACCCATGCGCTGCTGGTGGGCGATGCCCGACAGCGGATAATGGATGCTGGTGTCTCTGAAATTGTCGGCACCAACACGGTTCCCGGCCCTGCCGGCGTGGTGGACGTATCCGGGGCGATCATAAAAGGGATGGCGCATTGCTAGGTTCGGCCTTGTAGGGGTGTGACGGAGACGAGACTCATATTCCTGGGAACCTCGGCTACCCTGCCCACCCGGGGGCGCGGACTGTCGTGTGTCTGCCTTGAAAGGGAGGGCGAGGTGCTGATGTTTGACGCCGGCGAGGGGGCGCAGATGGCATACCTGCGATCCGGCCTGGGCTGGAACAAGCCCATGAAGATCTTTGTGACGCACCTGCACGGCGACCACTGCATCGGCATACTGGGACTGCTGCAGACCATGTCTCTAAAGAAGCGGAGCCAGGGGCTGGAGATATACGGCCCCGCCGGCATAGACGAGTTTCTGGCCGCAAACATCCGTATACTGAACTTTGGGGTGTCGTTTCCCGTAATCATCAACCCCGTCAGCGACGGCGTTGTGGCAGACGAGAGATCCTACGTGGTATCTGCGTGCAGGGCGGCTCACTCTGTCGAGGCGTACTCGTACGTCTTTGAGGAGCGGCCGAGGCCGGGAAGATTTAACCGCGAACGGGCAGAGGAACTCCAGGTGCCCCGGGGGGAGATGTGGGGACGGCTGCAGGCAGGGCAGCATGTTACGGTGGACGGCCGTGTTGTAAAGCCCGGGGACGTCCTCGGGCCGTCTCGGCGCGGCAAAAAGATCGGAGTCTCCGGCGATACCAGACCCACCGGCCCCCTGCAGGAGTTCTTTCAGGGATGCGACTACCTGGTCTTTGACTCCACCTTTATGGATGATATGGGGGACAAGGCGCTAAAGACGTTTCACTCCACGGCCAAAGAGGCGGCCACCCTGGCAAGGGATGCGGGCGTGTCCAACCTGGTTCTGACACACTTCTCGGCAAGGTACGACGACGCGCAGGCGCTAGTTGATGAGGCGGGTGCGGTCCACGGCTCGGTGGTCGCCGCCGAGGATCTTCTGGAGATCGAGATAGAGTAGACTGGCCCGCATCCGGGTGCCCGAACACGGACATGGGTATCATCTTGCGCACACAAGATTAATTCCCCAAGCTTACATGTGGCAGGGATCCGAAAGGCGCGCCTAGCTGTCCGGCGCGGCATCGCCGCCGGCATCTCCAGAGAGCGCATCCTGTATGGGGTCAATCAGCCACTCCTGCACCCCAGTGTCCTCCACAAACGCCATCGTGTCCTCCTGCAGGACGACTGCCCTCTCATCGACCGTATCAAGCGAGGTTACTATCCCGTCTTCCATCTGGCTCGCAACGTCTGCGATCTCCTGCCTGTCATCAATATCCTCCACGCTGATACCCGCTATCACGTCTGTGAGCGGAAAGAAGACGAACGCGCCTACAACCAACACCACACCTATAATTATCCAACGGAGCATCTTTTCATCCCCAATTCGGCAACTTTCTTTTTTACTCTAGAGCTAAAATTTTTGGTCAAACTTGCTTGATTTTTGTTGAGCTGATTCCACTTGGGGATGTGGCGGCCCTTTGCGCATACGCCACCGGTCTTTCGGGCCTGCCAAGTCCGGAGGCTACGGCGCAGCCGGGTCAGAGGCCAGCCACCGGATTACCTCTTCAATGTCAGGCGACTGTATCGTGACCTTGATCGGGCCCAGCGGAGACTCGTCGACGCCAGAACAGAGCGCTATCGTGCCGGCACAGGCCGCCTGCTTGTTGAGATAGAGCCAGGTCGAGTCGCCGTGCAGGTTTGATTCAAGGTGCCTCCTGTACAGCTTGTGGCTTCGCCGGGAGTTTGTGGCATCCCGTATCTTCTGCAGGATCTCGGGCCCGTCGGATCTGAATCCGGCGCCGTCCGGGCCAGCCGTGACCGTGACGCCCTCAAAGATCTGCGATACCGCGCGCACTACCTTCTGCGGATCCTCTGACGGGTACACCGGGCAGTGGCAGGACACCACACAGCTACACTCTGGCATCCTCATCCCGTCTCACCCAGCGTAAAATTATGCCGTGAACCATCTCGACCAGCCCGTCGACGCTCATGTTGTTGTTTGAGACGGTCTCGTCTGCCAGCGCAATGGAAGTGCTGATGCCTACCCCCAGCTCCCTGTCGTCCCTATTCTGAAAGCCCGCACGAGTCTTGGGATCGTCTGCTCTTCTGCGCCTGGTAAGAAAGCCAAAGCGGGTGTCTGTGGACGCGTGAACCGAGAGAATCCTGACGTTGCCAAGCCTCCGGAGCACCTCGATCTCGGCGTTGGATCGAATTCCATCCACTATGACTGTATCTGTTCCGGCCTTCCGGATCTGGGGCGCTATCAGCATGGCCACCGCCCCAGGCCCGTTCCTCTCCCGGAGCTCTAGCATGAGCGATCCCAGATTCTCTCCCGTCGGCTCCAGGTTCCGCCTTCTGGCCTCTGCCCTTACGGCGTTGCCCATGTTTGCCACCTCATAGCCGCGGGCCTGCAGCCCGTCTGCAATCGTAGACTTGCCCGCCCCAGGCATCCCGGTAAGGCAGACGATCAGTTTTGGCAAGTTGACTAGTGCGCTAACCGTAAATCATTATAAACATATACCCTTAGGCATTTCATGCGCGCCTTTGTAGCGGTGGAGGTGTCCGATCCGGACATCCGGGACGCCATCGCTGAGTTCCAGGACGGGTTTCCTGTCCGAGCCAGGGCCATCGGGCCCGACAGCCTGCACTTTACGCTGATATTCTTGGGGGAGATCTCAGAGTCGCAGAACCGGCAGGTGCAGGACTCGCTGGGCACGATAGCCTTCGAGCCCTTTGAGATCAAGCTTGCTGGCGTGGGCGCGTTCCCAAACACACGATCCCCCAGAATCATCTGGATCGGCACCGACCCCATAGGGGGCCGCAGACTGACATCCCTTGCGGGAGCAGTCTGCGACAGGCTGCTGCCCCTGAACTTTCGCAATGACAGGCCGTTTGTGCCGCATGTTACCGTCTTCAGGGTCAGGAACCGGGTCGACGTCTCGGAGGATCTGGCCGGGTACGGCGATGCCGGGTTTGGGGCCTGCATAATAAGCGAGATAAAGCTCAAGCAGAGCGTGCTGACCCCCCAAGGCCCCCGATACTCGGATCTGCAGGTGATAAGTGCATGAGTGTCGAGTCGGTCATAGCGCAGGCCCGCAGGATCGTCGAGCCGTCTGCCGCCAGCCAAGACGAGAAGAAAAAGATCGCCGGGCTGGCCATTGATCTGATAAACAGAGAGACCGCGAGGTACCCGGAGATACAGGAGGTTGCGCTAGGGGGCTCGCTCTCAAAGGGCACATGGCTGTCTGAGATGGCAGATGTAGACATACTTGTCAAGTTCGACAGGTCCACTCCCAGAGACAGGTTCACAGATGCCGCACACGATGTGGGTTTTGCCGCCTTGGACGAGTTCGGACCGTACGTGAGATACTCCGAGCACCCATTCGTCGAGGCCGTCATACGGGGCACGAAGATAAACGTCGTCCCGTGCTTTGACGTGCAGGAGGGCCAGTGGCAGAGCGCCGCAGACAGGACCCCGTTCCACACCAGGTTCATGCAGGATCGACTCTCAGAGCCCATGAAGTGCGAGATCAGGCTGCTGAAGCAGTTCCTCAGGTGCAACGGACTGTACGGCTCTGAAATCTCCAAGCAGGGCTTCAGCGGCTACGTGACCGAGGTGCTGGTGCTGCACTTTGGCAGCTTTGAGGGCGTCATAAGGGGGTTTGCCGGTGCCTGTCCCGGCTGGACAGTCGGGAAGACGCCCAAAAAATTTGACACACCCGTTGTGATCATCGACCCTGTTGATCCGCAGAGAAACCTGGCGGCCGCCATATCCAACGGGAACATGGGCAGGTTCGTCCTGCTGTGCAGGGCATTCTTGAGGGGCCCCTCGGCATCCTTCTTTGAGGCGACCAAAAGGAGGACGGATGTGGAGATACTCAAGAACTGCATCACAATCAGGTTCCGGTACAGGGCACGGAGCCCGGACATGATCTGGGGCCAGATCAAGAGGGCATCAAACGCGGTTGCCGTCCAGCTGGACCAGGGCGGATTCAACGTGATCAGAAGCGGCGCGCTGACTGACGAGCAGGGTCTGGGGGTTCTCTTCTTCCTCCTCGAATCGTTGCAGCTCCCAGGGTACCGCGTAAGGGAGGGCCCGGAGTTCTTCTGCGACTCGGATGTGGGCAGGTTCGTCTCGAAGAATGCGGCGCGCTCCAAGCTGATGTGGCTTGCCGAGAACAGGCGGGTCTGCTCGCTTGAGCGTCGCGCGGGGGGCAACGCAAAAAACTTCCTGAGGCGACTGCTTACCGGCGGCCTTGGAAAGTCCGGCGTGCCTGAGGGCCTCCAGAGGGACGTCGCGGACGGGTTTGAGATATCTGTCGGCGGGATCCGGCTGCCAAAACCAATTAAAGCGTCACTGATGGAGTCCCTGTCAACTGATGCTGCGATATTTTGTTCCCGTTGATGGCCTGTCCGAGGAGCCGTACTCGGGAATTCTCGGATACCCCCGGGCCGCCAAAAGGCAGATCGCATCCAGGATCCGCGAGCTGAAGCGGCTGGGCATCTCCGGTGTCTCCTTTGAGGGGGGCACCCGGGTAGGAAGGGTGTCCATCTTGGGAAAGGGCTACGTGGGGCTGGTGGTGCTGGCAGAGACCGCACCAGGCGACGCGGTGGCGCTGAAGATCAGGCGCCTCGACTCCCAGAGGGACGGGCTGCAGGAGGAGGCCAGGCTGCTGAGGGAGGCAAACCGTGCGGGTGTCGGACCCTCCCTGCATTCTGGCAGCCGGGACTTTTTGGTCATGGAGTTTCTGGACGGTGAGAGGATAGGCCGGTGGGTGCAGAACCTCTCGGGCAGGGGGGTCGTTGCGGCGCTCAAGCGGACGGCGCGCCAGGTATTGGAGGACTGCTTCAGGCTGGATCAGGCGGGCCTGGACCACGGCGAGCTGAGCAGCCTCCTCAAGCACGTGATTGTGGCGGGAACCAGAGCCACCATGATAGATTTTGAGAGCGCAAGCATGCACAGACGCGTATCAAACGTGACCTCGGCGACACAGGGGATCTTTATCGGCTCTGCGATATCAAAGAGTGCGCGCAGGCTATACCGGGTGCCGCCACAGGAAGAGATCATCGCAGGACTGCGCAGATACAAGCAGCAACCCACAAGAAAGAGTTTTGATGCCCTGCTCTCCATCCTGAAGCTATGACGCACCAGGAGGCAATCAGGCACCTGAAGGGGGATCCCACGCTGGCAGGGATAATAGACCGGGTCGGCGCATACAGCCTGAAGACAAGGCCAAACAGATTCCGCGCCCTGGTGGAGGCGATAGTGTCCCAGCAGCTCTCGGGGCGCGTGGCAGACGGGATTCTAAGGAACATGCGCGGCATCTACTCGGGAAGGTTTCCCAGCCCGCGCCAGGTCATCGTAACCCCAGACTCGAGACTCCGGGAGGCAGGGCTCTCGGGAATGAAGATCGGCTACATCCGGGACATCTCCGGCCGGATCGAGTCGGGGGATCTCAGGATGCGATCCCTCTCCAGAATGTCTGACGAGCGGGTCATCGACAAGCTTACAGGCATCAAGGGAGTCGGGGTGTGGACCGCGCAGATGTTTCTGATCTTCTCGCTGGGCAGGCAGGACGTGCTGCCTACAGGGGATCTGGGCATAAGGAAGAGGTTCCAGGCGCTGTACGGCATTACCGACGAAGCGGGGATGATAAGGCTGGCAGAGGGATGGAGGCCCTACCGAACCGTGGCGGCATGGTACCTGTGGAAGAGCGCGCACTTTGAGAACATAGGGTAACGGCCCCGCCGGGCAACCCAAGATTCATTTAGAATATTTCACCCGGGTATGTCGTACATGGCAGACGCGCAGCCGATAAGGACCATCCAGTGGAGGGACAACAGGGTGGTGATGATAGACCAGACAAAGCTCCCGACCGAGCTTGCGTTCGTCGAGTATGACGACTACAACCAGGTGGCAGATGCCATACGGAACTTGGTGATCCGTGGGGCGCCGGCCATAGGGGTGGCCGGAGCCTTTGGCCTGGCCCTGGCGGCGCTGCACAGCGATGCCGCAACCAAGGATCTGCTGGTTGAAGACATGCAGACTGCGCAGAGGACGCTCTTTGAGACAAGGCCCACGGCCATAAACCTCAAGTGGGGCCTGGATCACATAATGGCAGTAGCCAGACGGGGAACCGGCGTGGGTGACACCCGCAGCTCCGTCTTGGACGCCGCAAAGCAGATGGCAGAGGACGACATCCGAATAAACAAGAGCATGGGGAGGCACGGCGCGGGACTATTCGGGGACGACACCATAATGACACACTGCAACGCTGGCGCCCTGGCGACCGTGGCATACGGTACCGCCCTGGGTGTCATCCGCGCCGCCAGGGAGTCAGGAAAGAAGATCAGGGTCATCGCTACTGAGACAAGGCCAGTGCAACAGGGCTCCAGGCTTACGGCATTCGAGCTCAAACACGATGGCATAGACGTCAGCCTGATCCCAGACACGGCGGTGGGCTACTCGATGGCAAACCACCTGGTGGACAAGGTTATAGTGGGAGCAGACCGCATACTGAGAACCGGCCACGTCTACAACAAGATTGGCACCTACCAGGTGGCCACCATGGCAAGACAGCACGGCATACCGTTCTACGTGGCGGCGCCGCTCTCCACCTTTGACATGGAGAGCGATCCTGCCGACGTGGTCATAGAACAGAGGCGGCCAAGTGAGGTGACCGGGACGGGAGATAGGATGACCGCCCCCGAGGGCATAGGCGTCATAAACCCCGCATTTGACATGACCCCGCCGGAGCTGGTCTCGGGTATCATAACCGAGAGAGGCGTGGTATCCCCACCCTACGAGCGATCCATCCGGGAGCTGTTCGGGCGCAAAAACTAAAAATTTTTATTGTTTTTTTTGTAGACTATGGGTGTGGTAACAACTAAAGCAGTGAGAGACTCCCTCAGGCAGTGCATGGATCCCGAGGTTCCAATCAATATAGTGGACATGGGGCTCATATACGGAATAGACGTGGCAGCCGACAACAACGTGAACATAAAGATGACCATGACAACCCAGAGCTGCCCCCTTCATGACACGATGGTGTCTGATGTGACCAGATACGCAAAAAAGGTTCCCGGCGTGAACGCAGTCAATGTGGATGTAGTCTGGGATCCGCCATGGACCATGGACAAGATGTCAGATGCAGCCAAGGATACCCTGAAGCAGATGGGCGGCGGAATGGCCACGCCGGCCCCCGTGGACTACAAGACCGCAATGCCCCATGGGGGTGGGCAAGCTGGTCAAGCAGGAGGACGGCTCGATGGTGCTGACAAACGAGCACGAGCAGGGATTCATGGTAAACCAAGCCATCGTGGACTTTTGGAAGTCGTGCAACGGCAAGAGGAGGATCACAGAACTGGTGGACGTGTTTGCAGAGCGGACCGGTCTGCGGCGCAACCAGGTGGAGAAAGAGGTGATGCAGCTGGTTCAGCAGATGCGCGACGGCGGGCTTGTGGTGATATCCACCAACCATGACGCGCCAAACGTAGAGTTCAGAAAGTAGCAACGTAATTTTTCAGATTTTTGGTCGAACCAGGCCACAGCTCCAGCTCAAGATCCACCGCCGTGCGGCCGCCATCAAAAGATGTGCCCCGAGTCTGCGCCGTCAAAGTTTATGGTGACGCCTGACAGGTATCCTATCTTGCTCTGCACTATGCCCCGGACAAAATCCCCGATCTCCGACGGCCTGCCCATCCGTCCCATGGGGAGGGATGCGGCGCGCCCGCTTACATCCTGGAACAGTTCCCGGGTGCGGTCCGTGTCGATTAGGCCGGGGGCGATGTTTATGCAGCTGACGCCCCTCCGGGCAAACTCCCTGCTGAGCACCTTGAAGACGCTGGAGAACGCGGCCCTGTAGGCGCCAGATATCACGAGCTTGGGGTTCGGCTCCTTGATGACGCCGGAGCTAATCAGGAAGATGTATCCGCCGTCCCTCACGGCGATGCCCTTTAGCAGCAGGCAGAATCCCACGAAGAGCTGGTTGTGGTACTTGAGCCAGTCCTCCTCTGTGACATCGCCAAACTCCTTGGGGGGCGGCCCGCCCGTATTTAGAACCAGGATGTCGGTCTCCGGGTGTTCCCCGGCAAACCGCCGTACGCTGTCAAGATCCGATGTGTCCAGCTGGCTCCTGGAGGTGGCCAGCACGCTGCATCCCATGGACCGGAGGGACGCGGCGATGGCCTTGCCGATTCCCCGGGAGCCGCCCGCCACTATGGCGTCAGTCATACGGGTATACCGGGCACGGTACGGGATTAAATCTCTTTAATCTCGGTGATGGTGGCAAATACCGAGTCCATTCTCACCACCGCCTTCTTGCCGGGCCAGCCCAGGGCCACGTACCAGTCGCCGGTCTCGTCGTGGTATTTGGTCTCCAAGGCCTTGATGTCCTGCGGACCGATGTCATACATTTTGGCGATGCCTGCCATTCCCAGAGATATGGCGCTCTTCTCGTTCTCCAACCGTCTCTTCATCAGGCCGATGCCAGGAGTCATGATGTGTGGCGCGGCTATGTGTCTAATAAATTGGTTGGATGCGGATCTCTCCAAGCCGGCAGGTATTGCAGGATCGCCTAGATGCTGATCCAGCCAGACTTCCAGTAGGAGAGCGCGATATTCAGGATGAACAGGGCAAACGTGAACGCGTAGATCCCCAGCATTATGCCGTTTACGCTCTTCTCTGGAACCTTCTGGTCTATTATGCTGTGGATGAACTTGCCGCCGTCCAGTATGGGTAGCGGCAGCATGTTGATAATTCCAATAAAGAACGAGATCATCCACAGCCACAGCAGAAACAGCGAGAGCTGGGCGTTGTCCCACTGGATAAAGTCGTAGATGGGCTTGTAGGCAAAGGAGCTGTCCCTCATGATTCCGATGAGGCCGCGCCCGGAATCGTCAGGGGCCGGCATTATCTCCACAGGAAACTCCAGGGACTCCTCTCCCCTCAGCACGGTAATATCCACGGTCTGGCCTGGCGACAGATCAAGCCCCGCAAAGTCCGCCGGCGTTGCAATCCGGGCATCGTCTATCTGGATTATGATGTCATTGGCAAGCATGCCTGCGCTCTCCGCGCCAAAGCCCTCGATGATGGAGAGTACCATCATGCCGTCAGGAGACTCGTAAAAGGCCCCCACGACAGGCTCCGGCAGGACGATGGCAAAGATCGGATTGGTGAGCAGCAGCGCGCCCAGAACCATGGAGAATGCCACGTTCGCGGTTGCGCCCGCGCCGATTACCCGCAGCTTTGAGATCTTCTTTGCCTTGGCGAACTCCTCCTCGTCGGGCTCCACAAAACCCGCAAACAGAGCTATAAAGATGGCAAACCCGCCCGTCTTGATCTTGATCTTCTCCAGAGTGGCCACTATGCCGTGCGCCCCCTCGTGCATCACCAGCACTATGGGAATGGAGAGAAGGAAGTACAGGATCGCAGTGGACGATGTCAGAGTGACGCCGGGAATGAGCACCGTCACCTCTGCAAAGGCACTAGGCTCTACAAAGAAGTTTGATATGTTTGAGAGCAGAAACCAGAACGCAAAACCCATCATCGCAAACCCCGCCACCACGCTGAGGTCGGCAAAGACCGCGATGCCTCTCCTGGTCCTGGACAGTACCTTGGTCAGCAGATCCTGGATCCCCCGGTTCTTGTAGACCAGGCTGTATGCCTTGATCTCAAAACCGTACCTGTCCAGCCGCAGCCCCTTGGCCGTTACGACCATCACCACCCAGGCTATGAGCACATAGATGATGGCATTCTCCGTGATGAAATCGAGCACTGGTAATCTGTTACTTTTTTTAACTGCGTCATTTATCGTTTTGTATGAAGCCTGCCATCATACTCTCCACGTATCCAGACAGGGAGTCCATCACCAAGATCGCAGACAGGCTGGTCCGGGACAGGCTTGCCGCCTGCGTCAACATATCCCGGGTTGAGTCGATATATTCGTGGCAGGGCAAGATAGAGAACGCGCCGGAGTTTCTGGCCCTGTTCAAGACCACGCAGGCAAACAAGGACAGGCTCAGGGAGCAGATAGAGAAGACTCACCCGTACCAGGTTCCGGAGGTCATCGAGATTGCCGCCCCCTCGATAAACGAGCCTTACCTAAAGTGGTTGGCAGAGTCCACGCTCTAAGATACGGAGAACCTCAGGAGCGCCACCACGCCCCCCAGGCCGTCTACCCTCAGCCCCGCGTCGGTGCTTGAGTCCACGCTGTATGTCTTGGCCCCTTGGGCCTGAACCTCGTTGATGAGGCCGATGGCCGCGTCCTCGTCTGTCTCCTGCAGGAGCTTTTCGGAGAATACCAGGGAGTCTACGGCCCCAAGGCGGCCGGCCCTCTTGGTCTCCTCGATCCCCATGGCAAACCTGGCGCTCTTCTTGCTTGCCAGCGTCATGATCTCGTCTATGATCGATGAGACGCGCGCCAGCTTGCTCTCCGATATTGCCTCCCTCATCGAGTCGGACTTTGTGAAGGTGTAGAGCCCGTCCTCGCCGCTGGAGTCCACACCCTCGGTGACCAGAATCCGGTGGCCCTTTCCAAGCCGGGATGCCTGGAGGTGGTTTGCCAGCCTGTTCTTTGTCTGCCCCGGGCCGAATATTATCACGACATCGTTCTTTTTTACCATGCTTGCTAGCGCCACCCTGACCTCGTCAAAGAACCCCTCGATCTTAAACGAGCTCTTGTACCTCTTTCCGCTGTAGCCGGAGTAGATGTTTGGTATGGTGTGCAGATGGGTTCCCTTCAGCCTTCCTATTCCGCAGTCGCCCGTGTCTATTGCAACCAGCACGAACCCCGCGCCGCCCTGGCTGGACTTGAGCAGGGACCGGTGCAGGCCGGACCACGTCCTCTTGGTCAGCGTGAAGCTGTCGTTTGGCTTTATCACAAGGGAGTGGTGCGACCTTCGGGGCACGGCCTCATTGTTTGATTCTGCAATCACCCCCTGGATGCGGAGCCTGTCCAGCCGGTAGTCCAGGCCGACCCGCTCCACGTCCAAGGCTATCCTTATCCTGACCCTCTGGCCGCTGTCGGGGCGGGCGTACTCCCTGTCGAGCTTTATCACCCTGGTGGTGTCTGAGACCACCCGGTCGTCCCTGTCGATTACCCTTCTTAACGTCAGCAGGTCATCTGGCTCCTCGGCGGTGACCGCCACCGAGCCGTCGCTGATTCTCTTGCAGATCATGGCGCCTCATGACGCGGTGGAGAAAAAAAGGAGTCAGCCAATAATCTTCTTTATGTTTGAGGTCTGCTCCTGGGCCTTCTTCCTCGCGTAGTTTTCCGCCCACTCCTGCGTGATGACTCCGGCCTCGGCCAAGTTGACAAGGGTGTTTAACGACGCCTCGCCGCTTGCCTTGCCGTTGTACCGCCTTATCTGCCGCCATTTCATGCTGGTGTTGCCGCTCTTTGAGGTATATATGATTCCCAGAACGTCCCTGGCGTTGACAAAGGTAATGTCCCTGATCTTTTTGAGGGTTACCTTGTCGGCCGCCTCCACGTATACGGCGCCCAGCTTCTCGTCCCTCTCCGGAAAGACCTCAAAATCCTCCAGATAGCTCCTGGGGGCGTAGGAGCTGCATGTGCTGATCATGATAAACTTTCTAAAACTCTCAAGCGAGCATGGGGTCTCAATTTGGGTCATTACAACTAAAGAGAGTCAGCTATTTATCAAGTTTATCAGAACTCTGTGAAATACAGTTGGTGGAACTGCCGTTCCCATTCCGCCTAACCACAGATCCTGTCCTTCTGCAAAGACCGAATCCCCCTGACGGAGAACCGAACCTTCCCCGGACTGCCAACAAAGCGGAGTCGCTCTAACTTCAGTCTGTGCGCGGGCATGTCTCAAAACATGTCGGGTCGCAAAATCGGTGCCAGAACGGAATCGTTCCGGCACCGCCCGCGTTTTACGAAGAACCTGATAATATATTGTACAAATCAGACATTTTTAACTTGGAAGTTCTGGTTCTGTGCAGTCCTGGCGATATGGGCACCAGTCTCCAGACGGCGCGATGCCACATTCTCCGTTCGGGCGCACACGCTTTGGGGAACCTGCCTCAGGCGCGATGCAGCCTCATGCTCCGGACGATGTGGCCAGTCCCTTGCAGAGCATGTATGCCGCAGCATAGCCCGGAACCGTCACCTGCTCGCTGTCATACGGTCCAAACGCGTGGCCCTTCAGCCTAAAGGCCACAGGACACCTAGCCGTGACCGTAACCGGCCCGTCGTCCAGAACGCAGGCATCCACGTGGGGATCAAAGGAGTCAAGATCCCCGCACGGCACCTTTGCCATTCCGCTCTTGCCGTTCAGGGAGTCAGGCATCCTGAAGATTCTGTGCACGTCCGTGGTGACCTGCGGGTCGATCCTGGCCCCTATCGTGCCGGCGATCTCCCTGAGGCTCCTCTGGTAGCTGTCGTACGCATCGCCGTCAATCTGCGAGATGAACCTTTTGCGGCCCGTCTTGTTTACAAAGATCCCCTTGGCCACGCGCCCTGCCCATCCGGCATCCCCAAGCTCCGGAAGCGTCTTTTGGAGATCCCTCTTTGGCTGCCGCCTTGTCATCCCAAACCTTTCAGGGACGGCGCCGTTGAACCGTATATAGTCCACCAGCTCGCCCCGTTCCCTGGAGTTCAGCTGCTCAAAGTGCGGGGCGTATGCGTGGACGTGAAACCCCTCATTCCCGGAAAAATATACCCGGATGCTCCCCTCCGGTATGCCAAAGTCACGGACAAGTATGTCCTCCAGCTTTCGCACCTCCTTCTTGGACGCGTCGATGCAGTCCCTGCAGGCAACCGACTTGGAGTCGAGCCTTGCAGAGCCGCAGGCGCGGCAGGCAGACGCGTCCCGGGATACGGCCATGCAGTCACTGCACCGGTACACCGTGTGGCCCGCCCTGCACTCCAGATTAAGATCCTTTGCGTCGATATCAAAGATGAGATCCGCCCCCTTCCAGTCCTTCTCGTTCATCGGCAGGTCCGGAAAGGAGTAGTATGCGTTGGAGCAGTAGACGTCAGACGGCGAGTTCGATACCAGCATGACGCGCAGGGCGCCGTCGTCCCTCATGGCCAGGTGCCGGTTCATGCCGCCGTTGAACCTCTGGTATCCAAACTCGCGCCGCCCCATCTTGTGCGGCACGTGAATCCTGCCGACGTTCTCAAAATAGTACCTCTTGAAGAGCCCCTCTAGGAGCGCCGCGTCGTCCTCATTCATCCAGCGTGCGTCTCCTGCCGAACTGTAGCGGGTTTGTTATGCCGCGGCACTCTGCGGTCTCAAAGCACAGATCGTTGCTCTTTATCTTGGTGCACGACGGGCAGACGTATCCGGTTGTGCCATCGCCCCCGCTGGCGATGTGGTTGAGCTGGTACCGCGTTATCTTCTCGTTATAGTCCGGGGCGCTCTTGAAGAGAGGCACTATCTCATCCACGGGCGTGCCGCGGGAGAGCAGGTATGATGCCAGCATAAACCGTCCCGAATGCGGCAGGTTCTTGCCGTCCTCCAACTCCTTGATGGCATGCTCGATGCATGGGGGATAGCCTACAGATACAATCGGCGCGGTGTAGAACCGTTTTGCCAGCAGGGCCAGCCTCCGCACCGGCTCCTCAAAGTTCGGCAGCATGGGGGGCTGGGCGGCAGACTGGATCCTGTCGGCGATGTATCTGTTCAGCTGTTGCCTGATCAGCCTGACCACCTCGTGCCGGTTCAGAAACACCTTTCCGCCGTCCACCCGCCGGTTGACCAGCTTCCACGGGAGCTCGTGAAAGAACACGGAGCGGCGGACATAGTCCTGGATCGGAATCACAAAGTCCCGCCCCCGCCTCTCTATGCTTACTGAGAACAGATCCTCGATGATCTTTGTGGCCGGATACTCCTTGGCGGTGTCGCGAAGATCCCCGAGGTCGCTCTCCAGATAGTGCTCTGCCCTGCGCGATTCCGCCATGACAAACTTGTTGACGAGCGCCCCGGATCTTCCCAGCTTCAGCAGAACCGTGGCTATCAGAAACGAGAAGACCTCCATATCCAGCGTATACCCCTCAAGGATCTCTGACTTGCCGACGCCCCCGTCGACGGCCAGCTTTATTCTGTCATATGCCTTCTCGATGATCTTCTTCAGATCGGGATCGGAGCCGAACTTCTCTATGGTAAAGCTGGGATCCTGAAGATGCCTACCGGCATCGGGAAGAAACGGGTACTTTGCCATCTCGACAGACCCTATGTCGACCATGAATCGGTTTGCCCGCCTGCGCTTAAAAAGCTGGTTTAAATTATCTGGGAAGAATCCAAGGACATGAAGGTCGGCTGCCACGTGTCAATCTCGGGCGGGGTGGACAGGGCAGTCGACAACGCAGTCGAGAGGAAGTGCCTTGCATTTCAGATCTTTACCAGAAATCCCCGCGGCTGGAGGGCAAAGGAGCTGGGCGAGACGGAGATCTCAGAGTACAGGAGAAAGCTCGACGCAAGCGACATCGACCGGCACGCCACATGCGCCCACATGCCATACCTGCCCAACCTGGCATCCACAAACAGCGACGCGCACCAGAAATCCGTAGACACGCTCGTCGGCGAGGTCCGGCGGTGCGGGGATCTGGGAATCCCGTACCTGGTCACGCACTTGGGAAGCCATCTGGGCGCCGGCGAGGAGGCCGGCATCAGGCAGCTGGTCATGGCATACACCAAGGCGGCCGGGGTAAGAAACGACGTGACCATTCTGCTGGAGAATACGGCGGGGCAGAAGAACTCCGTGGGCTCGGAGTTTGGCCAGCTGGGATCCATCCTGTCGCAGCTGGAGCCGCAGGAGCGGTTTGGCGTGTGCATCGACACGTGCCATGCCTTTGTTTACGGGTACGACCTGAGAACCCCGGATGCGGTCAGGGAGGCGTTTGCGAGGTTTGATGACGCCGTGGGCTTTGAGCGCCTGAAGATCCTGCACCTGAACGATGCCAGGGGGGAGATGGGCTCCAGGCTGGACCGGCACTATCACATAGGCCTCGGGCACATCGGCATGGAGGGCATCGGGGCCGTGGCAAGGCTGGCAGGCAAGAAGGGGATACCCATCATACTCGAGACCCCCATAGACGACACCCGGGACGACTTTGAAAACATCAGGATAGTCAAGGGGTTAACATAATTAACCCGCTTGTTGCGGCAAGATTCGTGGGATACGACAGCGTGATGAAGCTTGCCTTGGAGAGGGGGTTCTATTTTCCGAGCTGCGAGATATACAGCGACTCCCAGGCGGGGTTCTGGGAGTACGGCCCCACCGGCCTGAGCCTAAAGAACAAGTTCCTTGAGCTGTGGCGGAGGGAGCTGGTGAGGCGCGACCAGATGATCGAGATAGACGGCTCCCAGATCATGTCGCGGTCCGTCTTTGAGGCGTCAGGGCACCTGGAGAGCTTTGCGGATCCCATAGTCAAGTGCACCGGGTGCGGGGCCACCTTCAGGGCGGACAGGATGATCTCCGAGGCCGGAGGGCTGGAGATTCCGGAGAACGCCGGGCTGGAGGAGTTCGATCAGGCCATACTGCAAAACGGCATCAGGTGCGCCAAGTGCGGCCACGATCTTGGGCCCGCCAGAAGGTTCAACATGATGTTTCGGGTGGGCATAGGCCCAGACGGCGAGGAGGCATACCTGAGGCCGGAGACATGCCAGTCGATCTTTGTCGACTTTCCCAGGATCTTCAAGACCATGCGGGGCAGGCTTCCGTTGGGGATAGCCCAGGCCGGCAAGAGCTTCAGAAACGAGATCTCCCCGCGGCAGAGCCTCCTCAGGCTGAGGGAGTTCTACCAGGCAGAGATAGAGGTGTTCTGCAACCCCGCCAACCTGAACGACTTGGAAAAATTCGCGCGCCTACAGGATACCGTGATCCGCATCCAGACGGGGACAGAGCCAAAGGCCATGACATGCCGGGAGGCCGTGCAGTCTGGTGCCGTACCCAGCGAGTTTGTGGCGTACTATCTTGGAATGCTGGCAGAGTTCTACCAGAAGACCGGAATCGACATGGAGCGGAGCCGCTTCAGAAGGCTGGGCGACAAGGAGAAGGCGTTCTATGCGGAGGCGGCCTTTGACTTTGAGGTGGAGACCACGACTGGGTGGCTGGAGCTTGTCGCCTGCAACTACAGGTCCGACTACGATCTGGGCTGCCATGCCAGAAAGAGCAAAGAAAAGTTCGAGGTGATGGACGGCGACCAGAAGGTGCTGCCGCATGTATTTGAGATATCCATGGGAATCGACCGCAGCCTGTACACGATTCTGGAGCACAGCCTGAGGGACGACAGGGAGAACGAGAGGACGGTCCTGTCCATAGTGCCGTACCTGGCGCCTGTCCACGTGGGGGTTCTGTCGCTGGTAAAGAAGGGGGGGCTTCGGGAGAAGACCGACGAGGTGTTTGACTCCCTGAAGACAAAGGTCGACGCCTTTCTGGATCACTCGGGCGCCATAGGGAGAAGGTACAGGAGACTGGACGAGATCGGCGTCCCATACGCGCTGACGGTGGACCACCAGACGCTGGAGGACGGCACCGTCACCATAAGGGAGCGCGACTCGATGGAGCAGAGGCGGATACGGCTTGCCGATGTCACAGGCGAGATCACGGGCCTGGTCTCCTTTCCCTAGCGTCTGCTAGGGCCTTTCGCATGTTGTCAATGTGCGAGCCGTGCCAATAGAGCTTGCCGCAGCCAGTGCACCTCCAGACGTCGTGGGTCTCCGATATCCGGGCGGGCACCGCCCCGACTTCTGGCCCGTCGTCCCGCCGCAGGGTGCCGTTGCATACGGTGCACCGGGCGCGGCTGCAGTCGATCCTCAGATCCCCCAGCCCAAGCCTTGCGGCGATCTCCAGGGTGTGTGCCACTGGATCGCGCCCGGCAGGACATACCGCCAGAATGCCGGCCTTCTGCGCCCGGCGGTACAGCGCCGCATCCTTTGTGATGAGAACGCGGTTCTCCCTTGCCGCGGTCTCCAGCAGGGCGTCGTCCCCGGCATCTGACTGGTATGTTGCATCAAACCCCAGAATCCTCAGCTTCCGTGTAGTCCTGCCCAGCATCGCATCGACGGCAAACCGGTGCCCCAACCTACTCCCGCCGGTTCACCTTTGTTATGTGGCTCTTTCCTGCCGGCAGCACCCGGAGAAAGTCATCCACGCTGAACCGTGCCGCCGCGTCCTCGTTGATCTTTATGAACTCGCTCCGTAGCCTCTTTGCAATGTCGGCAGGCTCCGAGCCGCCGGGCTCGATCACCGCATGCCACAGGGAGTTCTCCCTCACCGCATCGGCCGGCCCGCACTCCAGCAGGTACTCCCCGTTTCTCTCGAGCATTCCTACGCCAAGCTTCAGGGTCGGCACCCGGACAAAGTTGCGCTGCCCGCCGATGCTAAACGATCCCCTTGGAAGAAACTGCCCGCTGGGAGCCGCCTTCTTTACCTGGTCTGGCTCCACCCAGTAGGAGTTGGCGCCATACATGGCCTCCCTCCAAGCCCTGCTGAAGCAGACCGTTGCGTGCGCCACCTCGTTTATGCTGACAGGCGACGCGCTCTGGCCATCCTTGAGGACAAAGAACGGCGAGCCGAACACCTCTGCGTGGAACACCCTGTCGCCGCTACCTATGTGCTTTCGTACGATGGACGAGTTTGAGGACGCGTCCCTGCCCCCCACGGCCAGGTTTCCGTCGGATGTGAAGAACCACCTGTATCTCTCAAACCAGTTCTTCTTCCTGATGTTGGCATACCCGACGGACTCCTGAACGTCCTGCGCCTGGCTCTTGAGCCGGGCAATCTCCCGCTCCGTCTTTCTCTTTTGCTTCTCTATGGTGGGTACCGCAGCGGACTGCTTCTTTGCCTCATCAAACAGCGTCGAGGCTATGGCGGGAAGGGACGAGCTGGGATCAATCCTGATCTTCTCGTCAAGAATCTTGATTATCGTGGAGCCGCGCTCGCTTGCAAGCTGGGCATCCAGCCTCTTCAACTCGGCCTCGGCGCGCGGTTCCCTTATGGAGAACGTGCCCTGTGAGACCAGCGCAAAGAGCAGCCTTGCCACGCCGGATATTGCATCTGACCGCTCCTGTACAAGCCGTATTGCCCCGTTCTGCTCGTTCAGTCTGCTCTCCAGCTGCGCAATCTTGCCGCTCTCGGTCGCAGTCTTTGCCGACCTTGCCTCCTGGAGTATCTTCTCCGTAAATATGAGATCAAGGCCCCGGTCAAAGCTGGGCACCGGCTCGAGCTCGTCTGGCACGGCGACCCTGATGGGGCAGGCCTCGGGCCTTGCGCCTCTTATTATGACGGGATCGTGCCTGCCGCTGCCCACCTCACCGACGATCCCGCGCACGGCATCAAATATAGCCTCCCGCTGGCGTGCCGCAAGCTCTCTTCCGGGCAGGGTGGAGTCGATTCTGGCGCGCCCAAACACCTCCTTGATGTATCTGGCTGGCAGCCCCAGGCTTCTTCCCACCCATTTGCCGCAGCCGAGATCGGAGTTCTGAATCTCGTCTATCTGACCTTGGGACAGCTCGAACACGTTCAGCCCGTTCTGCGGGGGAGGGGCGTACGTCGAGCCCACCCTGAGCGTGCGGTGTCGCACCTCCAGGGAGTGCTGCAGTGCCAGGATCTTCATCTCCTTGCTGCACAGTATGATGTTTCCGTCGCCGAAGAACTCGGCCACCACCACAAACTCCCTCTCAAAGCCCCCAAACGACAGGTATGCTATTCTCTCGGTTCCCACCTGCCGGATCCCGGTTATCTTGAGCCTGAGCAGGTCGTCCCTCAGGCGCCGCGTCATCCTGTGGAGCTCGATCTGATCGATCTTCACCTCGGTGACCCACATGCCAAACGTGGTAAGCATCAGAAAGATGTCCGGCTGGTCCGGGTGGTGCAGCTTGAAGAGGATGCTGTCCCTTGTGATTCCATATATGTTGCTCACATAGTATCCCGCGATCTTCTCTGAGATCGAGTCCACCAGATAGCGCAGCTCTATGCCTGCTAGTCCCATAAACAGCAACCGACGCACCCGCATTATACTTTTACTCAGGCCTGATCCGTGTTGGGCCGAAACGCGCACGATACCTGATGGAGAGTTAGGTTGGGCATGGGCCAAACTCTCACATTCCGTCGTATCTGTCATCATTTGTGCCTAAATCTACACGAGTGGACAGAGATATCCAGGTAGAACCACTCTCCTAATCAAACTGTAGTGACTTAACCTCTTACCGCGGCAGCGCGCGACTAAAGATTTTAAACAAGGCGCATTAAACTCACTCTAGAAACTTACATTGGCCAAATTTAAGAAAAAGAGATCCAAACCGACAGGTGGCCCAGAGGACTCTAAAAAAGAGATAAAAGACACCGCTGCCGACAAGCCGGCAGACGATGCCGACTCGACGCCGCCAACCGAGGAGATAGACGCACTGCCGCCCGAGAAGACAAGGCTGCCCCCGCCGATGCGATCCAAAAAAGGCCACATAGTCTCCGTGGCCGAGGCGGCCGAGACCAAAAGGAAGATGGATCGGCTCTTCTGGATGCGCGTGGTTCTTTCCGTGATTGCCGGGGCGTCTGCCACATTCCTGTTCGAGTCCATTGAGGATGTAGAGGAGAAGAGGTGGACCTCCATCGGGTTTATGATAGCGGTGTTCATCGTGTCGGTGATCATTGCCAAGAGCATGAAGATCCGGCTTCACTCTGGCAGAAAGAAGCTGATAACAAACGGCCTTGGCAGCTTTGTGTTCCTCTACCTGTTTGTGTGGATTGTCACGTACACGCTTGTGAACTCTGGATCCGGCGGCGGCTTTGTCACGCCTGTCATATAGGGCTACATGATGTGGGACCACAAGACGCCGGGGATTCCGGACTCGGAGTTTGAGCGGGCCGAACGCGTCCCCATAACAAAGGAGGAGGTCAGGGCCATCCAGATCAGCAAGGCAAGGCTAAACTCCGGGGATACCGTATATGACGTCGGCTGCGGGAGCGGCTCTGTCAGCGTTGAGGCGGGCCTGCAGGTGGAGGGGCGCGGCCGGGTCTTTGCCATAGACGTCGATCCCGACGCGGTCACGCTCACAAAGCGGAACCTGGCAAAGTTTGCGGTCGGCAACGCCTCGGTCATACTGGGTAACGCGCTGGACAAGGTTGCAGGCCTGCCTGCCGCGGACAGCATATTTGTCGGCGGTACCGGCGGCGACACGGCAGACATAGTAACGCTGTGCGAGGAGCGGCTGAAGGCGGGCGGACGGATCGTCATAGGCGTAATCCAGATAGAGACGTTGGCAGCAGTGCTGGGCGTACTGGATCGGCTTCGGTTCGAGTCAGTTGACGTAACGCAGGTCACGGTGGCAAAGAGCAGGAAGACGTCCACCGGCACGATGATGCTGGCAAGAAACCCGGTTACCATAATCTCTGCCACCAGGGCATAGCCCCACATCCTACAGGATCGTGTCCATCTAGGCTGGATGCGGCTCTGCGGCCACCAGGCCCCTGCGTCCGGCAGGCGATTCCGCTCTAACTTTTATTAGGAATTGTGACATCGGAGCTGGATGCATGAGCTAGTCGCCGTTGGTTGCGGTCCGGGCGATCCTGACCTGCTGACCGTCAAGGCGGTAAACGCGATACGGGGCGCCGATGTTATCGCGTGTCCCACAGCCCGGGAGGGAAAGCCGAGCATTGCACTGGCCGCCGTCTCCCCGCTGATAGACCAAGGCCGGCAGAAGATACTGCAACTCGTCTTTCCCATGACAAAGGACCGGGCAGTGCTGGAGGAGACGTGGAGGAGAAACTCCCAGATCCTCGCCGATGCCGTCCTGACGGGCCGGAGGGTCGTGTACCTTACCATAGGAGACCCATACCTGTACAGCACGTGGATATACCTGCACCGCGAGCTGAAGGAGAGGCACCCGAAGATCAGGATATCTGTCATTCCCGGCATCGTCTCGATGTTTACGTTTGCGTCAAAGGTGGGCATCAGCCTAGCGGAGGGCGCCGAGAAGATGTCAGTCATTCCCTCGTGCTATAACCTCGATGCTGTCAAAGAGATCGCAAGGAACTCAGACACGCTGGTCTTCCTGAAGGACGGAAGGTACTTTGATCAGGTAGTCACGCTGCTGAGGGAGGCGGGTTTTGCCGACAGCTCGATATTTGCAATAGGCCAGGATCTGGGCACCGAGCACGAGATCATCAGAAGGCTCACCCTGGGCGAGGCCGACACCTCCGCCTTGACTACCAAATACTTCTCCATACTGGTGGTAAAGCGTGCCTAAGGTCTACTTTGTGGGGTGCGGGCCGGGAGACCCGGAGCTGATCACCGTAAAGGCAAAGAGGCTGATCCAGCAGGCAGACACGGTGGTGTACTCGGGCTCGCTGGTTCCAGAGCCGATAATGGAGTTCTGCCGCGGCGCAGATCTGCACGATGCGTCGGGCCTAGTACGCGAGGAGATATTTGACATACTGCGCGGCAGCGCAAAGAAGGGCAAGCTCGTGGTGCGCCTGCACGACGGCGACCCTACGATATACGGCGCCATAAGGGAGCAGATGGACGGCCTCGCAGGCGAGGGCATCGAGTCGGTGATAGTCCCCGGGGTTACGTCGTTTCTTGCATCTGCTGGCGCCCTAGGGGCCCAGCTCACGCTGCCGGGCGTGACCCAGACCATAATCATCACCCGCGCCGAGAAGCGCACCCGGGTGCCAGAGCGTGAAAGGATCTCCGAGCTGGCAAGGCACCAGGCAACCATGGTCTTCTACCTCAGCGTTCACCTCCTCAATGACATTGTGCGGGATGTGATCGGCGGCGGATACACCGAGTCGACGCCGGCGGCGGTGGTCTACAGGGCCAGCTGGGACGACCAGAAGGTCATCGTGGGCACCCTGGCGGACATCGCAAAAAAGACGAGGGCGCACAAGATTACAAAGACTGCCATCGTGATCATAGGCCAGGTCATCAACCCAGAGTCGTACGAGTACTCCAGGCTCTATGACAAGTCGTTTGGCCACGGCTACCGGAAGGCAAGACCCGTCACAGAGCGATAGGGTCGGCGTGACAGTCCATTCCCAGAGCCGCCAGCTTGCGCGAGAACGCCCCTGCGTCCCCGGACGCAAAGATCCTAAGCGGGCCCTGCGTCTGGGCGCTTCCGACTCTGGCACCGGCCTGCCGGGCCACATCGTCGGCCGGATCAAGAAACCTCACATCGGGAAACTCTGCCTCCATCATCCCCCTTAGGAACGGCAGGTGGGTGCTTGACAGCGTGGCCGTGTCGATGCCGCCCTGCCCAAGGCGGTCGGCCAGAACCCGCGAGATCTCCCTCCGGCAGCGCGGCGCATCCAGCACAAAACCACCCGACTCCACCAGCCGGATCAGGGGGTTGCAGTTGACGGGCAGGACGGAGATCCCCTCCGGCAGGCGGCACCCCTCTATGTACCGGCGCAGCTCCGGGCCTGCGGCGACTGATTCGGTTGTGAGGACCGCAACGTTGCCGGTCCCGGTCATACCGGCCGCCCGGCTCAGTGGCGGATGCACCCCCAGCGTCCTGTCATCAAGGATCTCCGGAAGCAGCAGGGACGGCGTGTTGGAGCCCACTATTACAAGATCCGGCTTGAAGAGTCTCCGCAGGCCCGCTATGGTTCCCGTGATGATCCGCCCAAGCTCCGCACGGGTCTTGGTTCCGTATGGAAAGCTGTCGGTATCCGCATAGTATATGATCTCCGAGCGGAGCGTCCGTCGAAGGGGCCCGATAACGGACAGGGAGCCAAGTCCCGAATCAAAGATCGCTATTCTGGGCATAATCACAAGGGAATTATATACATTAGTGTACAGCACCCATGCCTTTTTCTGGCGCTCTTGCATTGCCTCCCACGCTTGGCTCTCGCGTGCTGTTTGCGGAACGCGCGGGAGCAATCCCGCGCCGGCTTCTCGCGCCTTCAGACGACCATCCCGGCCGCCCTGCCGTCGCTTTCACGGCAATATTATACGCGGCATTTACGTCCGCGTTGACGTCATTGTCACAGTTGTAATTGGTGCACCGGAACCTGTCCTGCGATATGCGGGATTCCTTGTCACTGTGGCCGCACCTGTGGCATGTTATGCTGGTGCCCTTGGGGTCCACCATTACCACGATCACGCCGGCATTGGCGCACGCGCCCTTGATCAATCGTTGGAACGTGCCGGGCCTTGAGTAGGCCATCTCCCTGTTTAGTCCCGTCTTGGCGGAGCTTCCCCTTCCCTTGGCGCCCGCGGTCATGTTCACGAGGTTGAGATCCTCCATGGCCACCGTTCCGGCGCCGTCCGCTATCCTCTTGGAGGCGTGTCGCTCCCAGTTCGTCTGGCGGTTGGCAATCTTTTCCCTCTTTTTCCGGATCTTCCTGTGCAGCTCCTTGTAGCTTCTTGACTTGGTCTTCCTCGGCTTGTCCCTGTTGCGGCCGCTCGTGTTGTTGCTGCAGCCGCTGCCGCCAGTGCCGTTCCCACCGTCCGCGCTCTTGCTCCCGCCGTCGGAACCTTCCTTGGAATCCTGTTTGGTGCGCCTGTTGCCGCGCCCCCCGCGCTTCTGAGAGAGCTCCGAGTACATCTTCGATATGTCGTCGTCCTTTGCCCTCCTGCAGTCATTTGGGAGGTCGTGGAACTTGTGGCTGCCGGTGCCAAGGTCGACGGTGGCGACGCCGTGGACTATGCCCATGTCGATGCCCCTTATGACCGCGGACTCGGACGGCTCCGGCGCCTTTATCCTGATCTGGATGTGGAGCCGGTACGTCCTGTTGTGATTCTTAGTGCGCTTCGTGGTCCTCTTGGTCGTCTCGACGAGCTGGAAGGAGCGCATGTCAAGGTCCTTAACGTCGCCGTGCACCCTCACCATGCCTATGCCGGGAAGGTGCAGCATGCCGTTGCCCTTGTAGACGGGCTTCTCAAAGACCGAGAGTGACTTCGCTTCCCCCTTCATGCTGAACAGGGAATCCCTGTGGGTCCATTTGTTCCTCTTGTTGCTCCACTTGTTTGAGGGTAAATTTACAGCGGTGTCGATGTCCTTGACGCCCTCCTTTTCCCGGTCCCGCCTGGCCAGGTACTTCCACAATGACTTGTTGCGGCGCTTTTTGCCGTTTGATATTACGAACTTTTGAACGGCGTCCAGGCCCAGCAGGAGCCCCGCCCTCTGCACCATGCAGCTGCAGGCCTCCTTGCGTCCAGCGGCCAGCGCCTCCTTGTCATGGACCAGCCACCCGTTTGCGTCCCTCCATTTGGTGAGCATCTTGTTGAGGTCGAACTTGGTTGTCCTCGGGTCGTTGAGCTTCTCCCTGACGGCCATGTTGAACGCCCACCTCTGCGGGTCCATGTGGCGCGATATGAGATCCGACAGCTCCGCCGACTGGTCAAAGTCCACCTTTATGTTGCGTATCATGGCGCCATCCATTAGGCGCCTTGACCACTTTTTTGGCGCCGGCTCGGTTGCGGCTGCCGTTGCATCCGCCTGCTCCGTTGCCACTGCTGCCGCCTCCGCCATGATGGGTTTCATTACGCATTCAATATGCCATGCGCATAAAAACACCGCGACAACACTATCATTAGTGTGCAGACCATGCTGACCGTCCGCACTGTCATATCCATCGTTTCCGCCGCGCCTGTCCGCGCGGTTCCGGCCGCCACGGTGCGGCGCCGGCACCCGCTGGAACGGCCATCATGGCGGAAGGCCCGAAAAGGACGGGTTTTGGCCGCTTTTGAATGCAGTTCCCGCCTTGCAATGCCGGACCGGTCCGGGACGGCGCCTTAAATACGGATCCGGCATTTGCCCGCGTGAAAGGCGCGACCAGACCGCCGCCTTCCTGGGCTTTTGCCTGCCTCGGGATGCCTGCCGGCGCCGGAAAACCCGGGACAGCCATCGGCCAGTCATGAACCGGGAAGACCGGTCTGCGGACCGCATTATCGGCCTGGACGGGAGGCCCCGGACATGCGGCGGCGGCTGTTCACTTAACTATATAATTCCCAATCACAACACATTCCGGTTTTGTTAGCTAAATTTAGTCTAGGGTTGATCTAAATATACCCCTCTCATTAAGAGTGCAATACTAGACTGCCAATTATGCCAAGCTTTGATAAGAACTGGGCCCGGCAGGACGCTCCAAGCGTGACTGAGAAACTACGTGGCGCAGTTACAGCCGAAGGCGCACTCAAGCCCAGGATTCAGGGAGCTGTAAACAAACTTCAGGTTCAGATATCCAAGATGGATTCGATGCTGGGAAAGCTGCGGGAGAGAGACTCGAGGCTGTTTCAGAGAATCGTCGTTGCCATGCAGCAGCACGACACCGGCGCAAGCAGGGTGCTCTCAAACGAACTGGCCGAGATCCGCAAGGTTTCAAGAATGCTAGGCAACGCAAGGATGTCGCTGGAGCAGGTTCAACTGCGATTGACGACCATTCACGACCTAGGTGATGCCATGGTCGCGATAGGACCCGCGATGTCCACCATGAAGGGACTGAAGGCGTCTGTTGGCAAGTTCATGCCAGAGGCCGACTCGGAGCTTCAGGACATGACGCAGACCCTCAACGGCCTGATGTCAGACTCGCTGTCCGGAGAGGCGTTCAGCGGCATCGGATCAGAGGTCTCCACAGAAGAGACGGACAAGATCCTGCAGGAAGCATCAGCCGTTGTAGAGCAGAAGATCGGGGACAAGTTTCCATCTGTTCCCTTCCACGGGCTTTCGTCAGAGGTTTCTACCAGTCTTGAGTAGTGCCGTGACGAAAGAACTGTATTTTTTTAATTAAGACCAGATCTTCTCCTTGAAGGTAAACCGCTTGTTCAGGATAAAGTTGCCAAAGGACGCGGCCGCAACCGCCGGTATCAGCGCGATGGGATAGCTCATCGAGGAGCTCTCCACCAGGGCAAAGACGGCGCCCAGCTGAACCAGCGCCCCCAGGGAGCTGACCCCTATGAACTTGGCGTACTGCGCCACCGTCCTTGCGGGGGCAAAGTTTCTGTCCTCAAACGTCCAGAACTTGTTGAGCACAAAATTGCTGGTCATTGAAGCGAGTATTCCCAGTATATTTGCGTGGATGTACCACAAATCATTGGAGCCGCCGGCAAGCAGCAGGGACATGAGGTAGTTGATCCCGAGTCCCGAGGCGCCCACCGTGTAGAACCTGGCCGCCTTTGAGAGAAAGCGCGCCGATGTCTTGGGCTTTGATCTCGAGCCCCGCCTGCCGTTCCTGTACAGCCTCCAGACGGATCTGAGATAGTCGACGGCCACCTTCAGGTCCAGCTTGCTGGAGCCAAACTGCCTGTCGCGGAACGTGTAGGGGATCTCCTTGATGGACGCTCCCCTGGCCTTGACCAGGATCTCAAGCAGCATCTTGTATCCTATTGCGTCAAACTTTAGATCCCTGATGAGGCTCTTCTTGAAGGCAAAGAACCCCGACATGGGATCCTCGGTCCGTATCCCGAGCCCCTTCTGGGCAATCTTTGCGGCCATCTTGCTTTGGATCTTTCTCTTTATCGGCCAGTTCTTGATCGCGCTGCCTGGGATGTACCTGGAGGCGATCACGATGTCAAACTTGGACTGCCTTATCAGGTCCACCATTCTGGGAATTATCTGCGGCGGGTGGGAAAAGTCGCTGTCCATGACCACTATGATGTCGCCTGACGCGTGCTGGATTCCGTTGAGTATGGCCGAGCTCAGGCCCTTCTTTATCTTCCTGTGCACCACGTCCACGGTGTAGTCTGTCAGGCGCCTGACGTTCCTGATGTAGTCGTCTACCATGCGCCCCGTGCCGTCCGGCGAGTTGTCGTCCACCACTATCGTCTCGGTTCTTGCGTTCCCGGGGCGGTTCTCGCCTATGGATCTGAGAACGCCCAGAACATTCATCGACTCGTTGTACGTGGAGAGTATTATCGATACCTGGGCGTTGCGGGGGTTTTTCAGCGTCACTTTACAGTCGATGTTTGTGGGGGGAATTATATATTTAAGTTCACAAAGCGGGTGAACTGCGTGGCGACCGTTCGGATTACCCACTCCATAGCAGGCATCAGCCTGAGGCACGAATTCCGGCATATGCGGCGGATCGCACAAGTGTGAAATCCTACTTATGCAGTAACTGGCGAGTCCCGTGACAATCTCTGGCCGGTCCTGCCAGTTCAGGTATCTGTGGCCAGTCGGGGGCACGGCTGCATCCGGTATTCGTGCAGGCCTCGGCTTACTGTGCAGAAATGGGATCCGTTAGTGTATTCTCTGCCTGCTTGGTTTTGGCTACGAACTTCGTGAAGACAGGAGCGTGGTCTCTAGGCGCATTTTCAATATGCCCTGCGCGCTCGTATGTGGCCTCTAAGCCAAGGGCATGACTTGATGCATTTTTCATGGCCTGTCTGCCTAATTCGTCGTCCAAATCCTTGAATCTCCGAATCAATTCGTTGTCCTGGTCTAGCGCATACAGCTGGGCCCTGCCATACCTTCTCGTGGCCTTTAGGTATCCGAACTCTAAAATCTCACCCCATATCTTGTACAACGTGGTCTTTGATATGCCCGTGTACTCTATGATCTCCTTCTTGGAATAGTCGCTCTCCCTGTTATCGAGAAAAAAGTCTATTATCCTGAGCTTGGGCGTATCTCCAATGTATCGTAAAAGTAACGTTCTGTTTTCCATGCTATTTTATCCCGCTAAATGTATTTAAATTGGAACCAACAAAGGTACTATAAGTGTACATGTGCTAAGCGACGAAGAGATCAAAACCCAAATAATACGAAAGCTCCACCGGCGTGGAAAATGGGGCAGCAGCCACACGGCATTTGAGCATCTCAAAAGGGGATTCACACCACGAAATACCGGCAGGCGTGGTTCCAAAAGAGTGGACAAAATGGGAAGAGAACTGATAAAACAAAACCTAATCTTGTCAAAACCCACTGGATATGGTCTAGAGGTTAGCCTAAACCCAAGAATGCGTATCGCCATAATGCAGTATCTGGAGTAGCAACGGGCTTGCAAAGAAAAACAGACAGGTGTGCCCAAACATGGAAAGTGGCAAGGCATAGAGGCAGGACACAAGGTGATCGAGAAATCAAGAGCGGAGGCATCTAACAAGATGTCAAATCAGGTACGTTCTGCTTTCTGTATTTATTGCGGATGTTCAACCTATGGGTACCGGATGGTGCAACCCGGCATGGTGTGTAGACCGGGGATGGAGGACTTGTCGTAACGTAGGGGAATTATATACTTCGGTAGGCATAACCACGCGCCGCCCTGCGGATGGGGTTTTTGTTCGGGTCTCTCCACAATATCCACTCCCATCCGGGCGCCCGTAACCTGCCACCCCCTGGCGGCCGTGGCGGCGCCGACGGTCCGCATGGTCTGCATGGTATTGTCGCGGTGTTTTTATACACATTGATCATTTGCATGCGGTAATGAAACCCATCATGGCGGCAACAACAGCAACAGCAACAGAACCGATGGCGGCAACCGCAACCTCAACAGCGGCATCTACGGCGCCGCCAGAGCCAAAAAAATGGTCAAAACGCTCAAGGGAGGGCTTCATGGTCCGTACGATAAATGTGGACTTTGACCAGTCGGCCGAGATGTCAAAGCTGGTATCGCACCGCATGGACCAGCAGAGATGGGCCTTCAACATGGCGGTGCGGGAAAAGCTGAACGACCCGAGGACAACCAAGTTCGACCTCAACAAGATGCTCACAGGATGGAGGCGCGGAAAGGAGTGGACTGAGGGCGGCTTCTCTGCCCAGAGGGCAGGGCTCTGCCAGGGTCTGGACGCCGTAGATAAATTCATGAAGTCAAACGGTAAAAAGCGCGCAAATAAGTCCTTGTGGAAATACCTGGCCACGCGGGACAGGGAAAGGGAGGCCAGGAAGGCCGCCAAGCTGGCGCGCAACGGCGGGGGCGGCGCCCCGGATGAGGCAAACGGCGCCGACGCGGGCGAAAGCCTGCCATCGAACAAGTGGAGCAGGAAAAGAACGAATGGAGCCACAGGGACTCCCTGTTCAGCAGGAAGGGGGAAACGAAGTCCCTATCCGTGTTTGAGAAGCCCATATCCAAGGGCAACAACACGGTGATGCTCCCCGGCATAGGCACCGTGAAGGTGCACGGCGACGTGGATGGCCTTGAAATGCTCTCATTCCAGCTCGTCGAGACCACCAGGAAGACAACGAGGCGCACAAAGGATCATCACAGGACTTACCGTCTCCACATCCAGGTTGAAATCGAGGCTCCCAAGCCGTCAGAATATACGGTCGTCAGGGGCGTCGACATGGGGCATAGTCCACGAGGCCACAACCGTCGACCTTGGCACCAACCATCATAAATTTCACGACATCCCGGACGGCTGCAGGAGGGCAAGGAACGACGAGATATCTAAGATGTATACGAGCTCTCAAGGAAGCGAGGGGGACGCGGCAACAGGCGCATCAAACAGGACGGTAATGGCGGCTCTGGCGGCTGGAGCAAAAGCACGGACTGCGGTACCGACACCAACGGCGACACCAACAACAACACGAGCGGTCACAACAGGGACAAGCCGAGGAAGCCCAAGTCCAGAAGCTACATGGAACTGCAGAGGAGGATACAAAAAGAAGCGCGAGAAGCTTGCCAACCGCCAGGCGAACTGGGAGCGACACGCCTCCAAGGATATTGCTGATGGCGCCGGCACGGTGGCCATGGAGAACCTGAACCTCAATAACATGACCGCCAAGGGAAAGAGCAAGGGCAGCTCGGCCAAGACCGGCCTCAATAGGGAGATGGCATACTCAAGGCCGGGCACGTTCCAGCGGCAGATCATGGGCGCCTGCGAGAACGCCGGCGTAATCGTGATAATGGTGGACCCCAAGGGAACGAGCATCACATGCCACAAATGCGGCCACAGTGACAAGGAATCCAGGACATCCCAAGGGAGGTTCCGATGCACCAATGACGAGTGTAACAATGACATCAACGCCGACATAAACGCGGCGCATAACATTGCCGTCAAAGCGACGGCAGGGCGGCGGGGATCGTCGTCCCAAGGCGCGAGACTCCAGTCCGGGATTGCTCCCGGGCGCTCCCCAGACAAGGCGCGAGAACCAAGCGCCTGGGGGGTTGCAAGAGCGCCAGCAAAAGGCAGGGGTACTGCGTACCCTTGTATATAATTCCCTAACGTAGGACGGCCTCGTGGAAGATAATTCTGAGCGTGATGTATGGCAGCCGGTCAGAACCGTTACCCCAATACAGGCAGCCGGGGAGCGCATTTGCGCTAACCTGTTGCACAACGTACTGACAAATTCTTCGTGAAACACAGGTAACCGAATGGCCGTCTCCTCGTTTCGCATGTGCCGCAGATCTCGTCCCTCTGCAACGATCGCATCCCTCCTGACGGAGAACCAGATCTTCCCCGGGATGCCCAACCCGGTAAGGGCTGACTGCGGGTATTGCCAGTGCGGCAGAGTATGCGCGTGATCCTGCGCCCACCGGCCGGCGGCAGGAAACTTTTATTGTCCTGCGGAATCTCCCGTATCTAGTTGAAGATCTGGTTTGACATCCTGACGCCAAAGCAGATACTGTTCTTTGAATCCATGATGGATCGGCTGGAAGGCGAGCACACAGTACTGTGCACCACAAGAAACTACAGGGAGCTGAACGGGCTTGTCAAGATCAGGAGAAGAAGGGTGCAAAGCGTGGGAAGGCACGGGGGGGCCGCAAGGGACGCAAAGCTGATGGCCGGCATTAACAGGATATCGGAGCTGACCCCCATAATCGAGGAGTTCTCCCCCGACGTGACCGTCAGCTTCTGCTCGCCGGACGCGGCAAGGGTGTCATTCATGCTGCAGATCCCCCACATTGGCTTCTCGGAGGCCCCGCACCACAATGCGGGATCACGGCTGTCGATACCCCTGCTGGAGAGGCTGCTGATTCCCTCATACATACCCAAAAAGAGCTTTACAATATTTGGAATAGACCCGGAGAAGATACTGCAGTACAACGCGCTGGACGTGTATATGATCGTACAAAACAAGGTCGTGGAGACGAGGCCGCCCATATCCAAGAAACCCCACGAAAAGATAATCCTGTTCCGCACCTACGAGACGCAGGCGGCATACGTGAACAAGTCCGTGGACGTGGTCTCGCTGGTCACCGATGTGGCAAGGATGATGCCTGACTGCAGGCTTGTCGTCCTGGGCAGGTATGCAGATGAGATCAGGCACCTTCAGGCGTCGCTGGGCAGCGACATAACGGTGATCGACAGGGTGGTTGACAGCCGCAGCATACTCTTGCTTGCCGATGTGTTCATTGGATCCGGGGGGACCATGACCGCCGAGGCCGCAATGCGCGGCGTTCCGACCATATCGTACAATGCGGTGCCGTACGCAACCGAGAGGTACCTGGTGAGGCACGGGCTGGTAAGGAGGGCCGAGGATGCCCCCGGGCTGGTAAGGGCCGCAAGGCGGTTTCTCGAGTCTGACAACGGAGCCTACCTGGAAAAGAACAGGCGGTTTCTTGCGGGCATGGAGGATCCATACAACCTTCTTGAAGAGGCCCTGCGCTCGCTTGGCGCGTGACGGCTGCCCGAGCCGTGGCACACCAGCCCACTCAAAGATTAAAAACAGACCGGATCCGAACCACAGGTGGTGGACAAGGACGGCCTTACCGACGAAGACGGGACGGCGCTCGTGGGGCTGGCAAGGAGGGCGGTGTCCGACCATCTCCTGGGAAGGCAGACGGTTCCAGACGATGCCCTGAAGTCAAGGTTCTCCTTTCGGGCAGGCGTGTTTGTTACCCTCAACAGCGGGGGCAGCCTGCGGGGCTGCATCGGTTTTGTCGCACCCCGCAAGAGGCTGTACGGCGCCCTGGTCGAGGCGGCCGTTGCTGCTGCCACCCGGGATCCGCGGTTTCTGCCTGTTCAGAGCGGCCAGCTGGGCCGCATCAAATTCGAGGTTACCGTCCTCTCCGAGCCCCAGAAGATGGCCGTCTCCAACCCGAACCAGTACCTGTCGGGGATCCGCATAGGGATGGACGGACTGCTCATAAGGCGCGACTCAAGTTCGGGCCTGCTCTTGCCACAGGTGCCGGCGGAGTACGGGTGGTCCCCGCAGGAGTTCCTGGAGCATGCCTGCGAGAAGGCCGGGCTTCCCAGGTACTCGTGGAGGGACGAATCCACCGAGGTCCTGAGGTTTGGGGGGACGGTCTTCAGGGAGGGCTGATCCCGCCGGGAGGCGCCGGCGCCTAGCCCAGAAAGAACTCGGCGCCGTCCTGCATGGCGTCAAGCTCCGCCTGGCCCATGGTTATCAGCGGAATGTTGGCAAGCGCGCATCCGGAGGCCACCGTCGGGTCTGCCTTCAGGCAGATCATGGCCTTGGGGGCTGCGCCTGCGGACTTGAGCGAGTATATGGTGTATGCGCCCACGCTGCTGCCGGCCCCGTGGGGAAACACCAGGATCGAGTCGCGGACGGATCTGCCGTGTAGCTCGTGGCTCGGATCCCGGATCGTCCCGGTTTTGTTGTCCACGGCGCCCAGAAAGTTGATGGGCTGCCGGGTCTTCATTATCCTCCCCCGGGCCCTGCCCCGGACTATCGTCCTCACGACCAACCGGTCTCGTCCTCCACAATCTCTGAGAGCGGCTTGAGGTTCACGTCCACGCCGTTTGATCTCTTGAGATAGTACGCCCCCTTGACGCTGTTGGTGGTCACCGAGTCGACCTCTCCCCTGTCTATCAGGGGCGTGAGGCATGTGCAGCAGTCAGAGAGTATCTCGCACCCGGCGCGCCGGATCTGCGATGCGTATCCCAGCCTCTGGGCCTGCTCCTGCACCAACCTGGGGCAGAACACCATGCACCTCTTCTTGAAGCGCCTCCCGCCCAGCATTGACGACAGGCCGGCCATCTCCTCCAGGCCCAGCTGCGGGCTGCCCAGGGTCACCATGTCGCCGCGGTCTGCGGTGTTCAGCTCGTCATACACGCCGCGGAGCTCCTCCTTGCCAAAGTCAACCTCCTCTGCACCGCTGCCGCCGCCCAGGCTGAACCTGCCGCAGGTGCCAGAAGTGCCCATGCCACCGCACAGCGACTTGCAGCTGCGCCGGTCCGGGCTGCCTGCGCCGGATATGGCCACCGACTGGTCTGCCACCTTGCCCGCAAAAAATCCCAGCATTCCAAAGTCAAGCTCGTCGGGCTCTGGGATCCCCATCCTTATGGTGATGTCAGGCTCGCTGTCCCTTCTGAGCGACGAGTAGGGGCTCTTGCCCAGTTATGGCGCTGGCCAGCGCCGAGAACGCGCTCTCCTTGTTTGTGCGCAGACCGGCAACCGAGTTGGCGTATATGGCCGCATTGCTCTCGGCAAAGGACACCTGCGTCCCGGCCCCGGGCAGCTTGAGGATCTCGTACGGGATGCACGAGAACGTGGGCATGACACCCATCCGCTCGTATGACCTCCTGATGCTCTCCTGCCCCCGGATGAAATCCTCGTCTAGGCCGTAGCCTGACACGCTGTCGGCATCGTATCCCATGGGGTTCAGCGACGTCCTCACCTTTACGCGCGCAGTCCTGCTGAACTCGGCAAGAAACCGCTCCCCGGCATCTCCAATGGTGTTGTAGTTTACGCCCGACAGGTGGGCCCACTCGATCTTGACCAGCCTCTCGGCATCCGCTGCTTCGCCTGTGGCGACAAGAATCCGGTACGCCGTCTCCATGGAGCTGCCGTGCTCGCCACGCAGGGCGGCCTCCTCGTCCCTTGTCAGCTCCATTGGGTGGTATTCCTGCTGGCAGATATAAGAGTGCCCCGCACCACAGCTAATGAGAAAGATACTGGACGGGATGATCTCCACCATGAATGCCGTCCAGCCGCCCAGAATGACGGCCCTTCGCCGGCTGCACGAGGCAGAGTCCGGGGGGCCATTTAGCATTCTCATCGGCACCATACTCTCCGCCAGGACAAAGGACGAGCGCACCACGGAGGTGGTGGGGCGGCTCTTTGCCCGGTACAAGACGGCCGAGGCCCTGGCGGGAGCCAGGCTGGAGGACGTCGAGGAGATAATCCACTCCATCGGCTTTTACCGCGTCAAGGCAAGGAGGATAATCGAGGTCGCGTCCATAATCCACTCCCAGTTTGGGGGCCAGGTTCCTGACGACATAGACACGCTGGTGGGGCTGCCCGGCGTGGGAAGAAAGACCGCAAACTGCGTCCTGGTGTATGCCTTTGGCAAGCCGGCCATTCCGGTGGACATACATGTGCACCGGATCTCAAACAGGCTGGGCATAGTGGACACCCGGGCGCCCGAGGAGACAGAGGCCGCATTGATGAGGAAGATCCCCAAGAAGTACTGGCTTGAGATCAACGACACCTTTGTCATGTACGGCCAGAACATCTGCAAGCCCATAACGCCCATGTGCGACGTCTGCAGGATCAGGGGCTCGTGCCGGTACTACAAAACTAGGCGGAGCGCTTCTTCGTGAGGAACAGGCCGCCCGCCAGGGCGCCTATGATTGCAGTCACGATAAACGGGAACAGCGCGAAGATGTTCTGGGACGGGTCGCCCGAGAGGAACTCGATCGTTATGTTGCCGGAGTTTATTGCCGGCGGGTCGGTGGATCCCTCCTTTCCGTGCACCGAGTACGAGCCTACCGCAAACACCCCCACGTCCAGGTTGGACACCACGATCCTGTCGCCGTTGTTGACGGTGAGGCCGGCCCTGTCCGTATACGACATGATGACCTTGCTCAGTTGGGACCATCCGCGCTCAAGGGTGCTGTGCACCACCACATATCCCTCCTCGTCGGGGATCTGCACCGCCAGCCAGAACTTCCTCTCCGGCAGGCTCCCCATTCCCACCTCGACGAACTTCTCCGGCATGACTTGGTCATAGATCCGCAGGACCGCGTTGCCGTCGGGGTTCTCGTAGATCAGATCATTGTCGATGGTCACCTGCCAGCTTACCGCGTGGATCTGGTCCAGCGGGATGACCACGGCCTCCCTGATAACCCGGTTAAAGTCGTCGGGCGGCACGCTGATGGTGTCAATCTGCAGCGACGGGTTCTTTGGCTCCTGCGCGTATGCAGGCAGGGACGCGCTCAGGACAACAAGTGCAAGTACGACTGCAGCTCTCACAGTGGCAAGACGGCTCCAGCGAATAAATACCTAATCGACGAACGGCGCCGGATGGTCCAGTATTATCTTGGATACCTGGGGCCGCAGAATGAACTCGCTTGGGGCCTTGCCTTCCTGGATCATCGCCCTCATCTTTGTGCCGCTGATCTGCTCCCGATCTTCTGCACCGTGCGGGCATGCCCTTGGGTTTGTGAACGTGATGCACTTGCGGCAGTAAAAGAACGCCGGGAAGAATATCGGGGCGATCTCAAGATCCGGATAGTCGTCAAAGATCTTGTGCGCCGCAAAGGGGTCATAGTAGCTGCCCACCCCTGCATGGTCACGCCCTATTATGATGTGGGTGCACCCGTAGTTCTGCCTCATTATGGCGTGGTGGATGGCCTCCCGTGGGCCTGCATACCTCATCTCCGTATGGAGTGTGGCCAGCCGGCACCTGTTCTCCGGATAGTAGTTCTGTATCATGCTCTCATAACACCTGACGATCACGTCGTCCACAAAATCTCCCGACTTCTTTCTGCCTATGAGCGGGTTTACAAACACGCCGTCCCGGGTGGTGATGGCCGTCTTCTGCAGCATCTCGTGCGCCACATGCGGCGGGTTCCTTGTCTGAAACGCGACTATGGTCTTCCAGCCTGCCTCCACAAACGCCTGCCTGGTCTGGGTCGGTGTCATGCGGTACCTCCTGATCCCGGTCTCCTGGGGTCGCGAGACGAGTTCTATCCTGCCGCCCACCAGGGACTCGTTCATGGCGGCCGTCCTGGCGACTCCCGGATGGGCCGCGTCGTCGGTTCCATACACCCCCACAGATACCGCCTTTTTGTCAAACCCAAACACCTCCTCCACATGCATTACGGCAATCCCCAAGTCCGTCGGGATCCGTCAGCAGCACGTCGCCGGCGTCGCGGGCCCGGTCTGCCGTTGCGCGGTCAAGATCAAGCACCGTGGGAATGGTCCACGGCGTGCCGTCTGTCAGCCTGCCGCGGGCTATCACACCCTCAAAGTCCTGCTGTCCCAGAAAGCCCTCCAGGGGGCTGAAGATCCCGTCTGCTATATTCTCCACATCGTTTGCCAGATCCGCAGATATCGGCACGGAGAGCATGCCCGTGGTGTCCCTGTCGGTGATCCTGCTCACAAGCCTGCCACCGTGTGGTCTTATTCCTGTCATCTCACTTCTTGTAGTCCATGTGCAGGCCGCACTCCTTATGTGTGTCGTGCTCCCACCACCACCTGCCTGACCTGGCATCCTGGCCGGCCTCCACGGCCCTGGTGCAGGGGGCGCACCCTATGCTGGGGTACCCGGCATCCAGCAGCTTGTTGTAGGGAACGTCGTTTGCCCTTATGTACCCCCACAGCCGGTCCCAGGTCCAGTCCACCAGCGGGTTTATCTTCAGTATGTTGCTGTGCTGGGTGTCCACCTCGAAGATCTTGGCGTCCCTCCTGGTCTCGGTCTGGTCCTGCCGCAGTCCGGTGATCCACCCGTCCAGCGTTCCAAGCATCCTGTTTATGGGGTGCACCTTGCGGATGCCGCAGCAGAGCCTTCTGTTCTCCACGCTCTCATAGAACAGGTTCAGCCCCTTCTTGCGGACCATCTCCTCGACCTCGTCCGTGTCGGGAAACATCACCTCTAGGTTGATGCCGTACCTCTTCCTTACCGCATCCATGACGTCATAGGTCTCCTGCGGCAGCCTGCCCGTATCCAGGGTAAAGAACCGGAACCGGGGGTTTATCTTTATCATCATGTCCACTATGACTGCGTCCTCTGCGCCAAAGCTGGATGCCTTTGCCACCCGCGGGTGCAGTTGATCAGACGCCCACTGCAGGGCTTCTTGCGCCGTATGGATCCTGGCGTTGAGCTCGTTTACCTGTTCCTGACTGAATTCCACTGTCTCGGAGTGGGTCGTTTTGTTTAATAATTATTGCGAGGGCCCATCCGCAGCCGTGCCCAGGCGGCTCCATTCTGGTGCCTGCGTGCGGTGTCCCGCGAGAGGGTGCCCCAAAGGCCCATGCGGGATCCGGAACCTGCAGCAGGGTCCGGGTGCCCCAAGACGGCGGGCGCGGCCCTGCGTCCGTCCTAAATTATAAGTTGGTTCATGGTAAGAATGCAGGATGAGTGGAGATTCCTGCGTGGTGGTCTTTCCGTCTGCCTTTGCGCAAGGCCTGCTGCCCCTGCTGGCGGCCAACGTAAGGAGGATTCTGGAGATAAAGGGACAGAAGTTTGACTCGATCAGGAGGGACGGCCCGGTCATCGTGGTGGACGCCCGGGATCCGGTCTTTGCGTCCTCGGCGGCAGCGCTGCTCTCCGGGGTAAGGAGGGTGGCCATCGCAAGGCGTGTGGAGAAGGATCCCGACGTGCTGGTGCCGGCGATGGCAGAGGTCGGCTCCAACCTGCTTCTCAGCACGGACAGGTTTCTCGTGAAGGTGGAGGGCTCCGCAAAGGGGTTCATCCCGGACGACCTGGAGATCGCCGCCACCTCGGCCATAATCGGCAGTGGCCGGCCCAATGGGGGGCCCGGCACCG
Source organism: Geodia barretti (assembly GCA_030341885.1). Taxonomy (NCBI): domain Eukaryota; kingdom Metazoa; phylum Porifera; class Demospongiae; order Tetractinellida; family Geodiidae; genus Geodia; species Geodia barretti. Next base: position 30,576 of record CASHTH010003886.1, on the reverse strand, counting down.
GAAGCTCGTATGACCGGCTGCTCTACACGTTTCTTGCGCGGAACAGCGCGTACGTCTGCATATTCTCAGACGAGTGCACGGGAGGGATGCCCTACGGATCCCAGAGGCAAGAGGCCGTCTGCTGCATATTTGACGAGCTGTCCGCCGTCTCCTGTCTTGAGACCCTGCGGCAGGGCTACCGGGTCAGGATGGCCGTCTGCTATCAAAAGCCCCGGGAGCTGATGAACCTGGCAAAGATGGTCAACCAAATTATACCGCGGATGGTCAGCCGGGATGTAGAACTGAACTTCTTCCGGGTGAGACCCGGCGCCGCCGGCTATCTGGGATATGCGGCCGCATCCCTGGATGCCTCGTTGCTCCTCGCGACGGAGTGTGGCGCGGATCACGTCTCCCTGCCGGTCTCACCGCTGATCCACCCGCCGGGCTTTGTGGACGAGTGCATACTTGATACGGTGGGACGGGGCCTCACGCCGGTGATTCCCCTGGGGGGAATGACCGACGATCTCTTCCGCGCGGCCGGCCAGATCGGCCTGGAGAAGCACCTGTCCCGCATAGAGAAGCTGGCAGGCCTGAAGGCCGGCAGATCCAAGGGCTACAGCAGAAGGGACGCGCCGCCGTTACCGCCCGAATCCAGGCAGAGGGTTCTGCTGCAGCCAGGCCCCAACAACGTCCACGACATCCTTGATTCGCTGCAGGCAGATACGTGACCGTACCATGAAGAAGATAGGACAGTTCATCTATCCGTGGGGAAACGGCCACTACACCAGAATGATGCGGCTCAACGAGGTCTTGGCCGATCACATACGCGAGGATATCCAGATCCACGTCTCGACCAAGCCGCCCATATATGAGAAGATCCTGGCCCACTCCCGGTACCGGGCGCACAACATACTGATGCCGACCCCCATCGACGGCCGGTTCGGTCCCAGCGTCTGGCGGTCCCTGCTGAACCTGCTTCTGTCGGTGGAGGGGAACCCGCCCCTGGTAAGGCAGATCGCCTGCTACCTCAGGGAGGAGGGCAGGCTCTACAACCGCGAGCACTTTGATATTGTGATCAATGACGGCGACATGGGCTCAAACATCATCGCCAGCAGGCGAAACGTGCCCAGCCTCTTTGTGACAAACCAGTTCAAGCCAAGGCTCTGGAGATCCAGGTTCTACTTTTATCCCGCGGTGAGCTACGTTGCAAGGCAGATCGCCCGGGCGTCCCAGATACTGGTGGCCGACTCGGCGCCGCCCTACACCATGTGCGAGTACAACCTGAACCTCCCCGACAGCCTAAAGGGCCGGGTCTCCTACGTGGGGCACTTTACGGGCAGGCATGTGCCCAGGGGGGAGCCCACAGACCTGGAGAGGCTGATCGCGGATGCGGAGTTTGGATACTGGATGAGAACGGGCAACAGGTCCACCAATGACGGCACCGGATCCCGATACCGGCAGATATTTGCCATGCCGGAGATGGCAGGCGAGCGCCGCATAGTCTCCCACGCCAGGGACGACCCCGCAATCGATTGCGTTACGGGGAGGGACAAAAGGAGGTACTCCGTATCCGAGGCGCTGGAGAGGAAGGTGGACTGGATTCAGATAGACATCGGGTTTCTCTCCGAGCAGGAGAAGGAGTCGGTGCTGGAGCGGTGCCTGTATGCCGTGATAAACGGCTCGCATACGGTAATGGGGGAGATCCTGGGCGGCAAGTCAAAACCGGTGATTGGAATCCCCATATACGACGAGCACACAAACCAGCTGAGATGGGCCCAGGAGCGAAACCTGGGCATACTGGCAAGAAACGCCAGGCAGGCGGTGGAGGGGATCCGGCGGATCAGATCCGGCTACGCCACGTTCCAGGAGGCCCTGGCGGACTTTGCGGCCAACTTTGACGGCGAGGGGGCGCGCAACACGGCCCGGATCGCCGCGCAGGTCCTTGAAAGCAAGAAATAGCGCCGCGCCACAGGTACCGTGCCCGGCACGCAACACTTCGATGGGCTAGCTGACCTTAGGGGATGAAGACACAATGCGCGTGCCGGGCTCCTCGATACTGGGGGGCTGGCCCGCCTGTGCCGTGAGGCCCCCGCTTAGAAGGGCCCCCACACCCGGTTCGGGGCGGCGGGCGTCCAGACGCTACGTCCACATCAGAACGCTTTTATGGAAAATATAAATTTGATAATAAGATGCCTAACTGCCCCGAATGCACCGCTAGAGAGAAAAAGAAGATCCAGGCGAGATACGAGGCAGAGACGCTCCTGGAGGATCGGAACAGGGATGACCTGATCAAGATGTTTGATCAGATCGAGCTGTTCATGAAGTTTGAGTCAAGGACAAAGCACTTTGTCTGTCCCAAGTGCGGCCTTTACGCAACCCGGGAACAGGTGGGTGACATCAGGGCAAAGCTCAACCAGCGCGAGTACACCAAGGAAGACAAGCAGTACGACTATCAGCAGTGGTGGCAGAAGAGCAAGAGCGAGAAGCAGGAGTAACGCCACATGGCCAAAGACGAGATCCCGGGCTGGATTCAGGACGAGATACGCAGCGCCGAGTTTGAGGAGCCGGAGCAGATGATTCGCACCGGATACATACTGGACATCTTTGATGAGGACAACAAGATCGACGCGCAGTTCTACGATCCCGTAGCAGACGGCAGGCACATAATAACGCTGGACGTGCCTGGAGAGATCGGAACCGGCACCCTGGAGAAGGGGGTGGTCTACGAGTTCAAGATTGACTCGTGCATGGCGCCGCTGTCCGAAAAGGCGGCGCAGTTTCTCAAGGTCGAGAAGGGCATAGAGATGAATGCCATATACCAGTTCACGCTCAGGGACGCGGCTCTTCTGGAGCAGGACTCGGGCTAGACTCTGCGGAGCCGATGCCGCGAAACGACGAGCCCAGCATCGGGTTTATCAGGTACGGCAGGGTCTGCTTGAGCCATACCACGCCGCGAACCGTCGACGGCACGACTATCTCCAGGCGCGAGGACGCGGATGCCTTGACTATCGCCCGGGCGACCCTCTTGGAGCTTATCGCGTAGGGCTTGCGCCGCATCTTTCCAAACGAGGAATGGTCAAAAAAGTTTGTCCGTACCGTGATCGGGCTCACAACCGTGACACCAACGCCGGTCTCGTGGAGCTCGTGCTTGAGCCCCTCAGAGAAGCCAAGCATCGCAAACTTTGAGGCGCAGTACGGCGCCATGCCGGGCAGCCCGACGCTTGCCGCAACGGATGCGACGTTTACTATGTGGCCACGGTTCCGCTTGATCATACCGGGAAGAAAGCCCTTCGTGCAGTAGACCATGCCAAAGTAGTTCGTCCTCATCTGACCCTCGATCTCCCCGACGCTCAGCTGGGAGACAGTGCCGTACACGGCATAGCCTGCATTGTTTACCAGAACGTCGACCTGGCCGAACCTGTCCAGGACCTGCCGCGCCATCTCCGAGACCTGGCCGCTGTCAGACACGTCGCATGTCATGGCCTCGGTCTTGCCGATCCCTGCAAGCTCTTCTCGCGCCCGCTCGAGCCTGTCTGCATTCCGGGATACCATGACCACGCGGGCTCCCCTGTCTGCAAACTCAAAGGCCGCTGCCGCGCCTATTCCGCTGGACGCGCCCGTGATTACCACTATCTTGTCCCTAAGATTCACTGTGTTTACTGGTGCCGGTCTTGGTATATTTGCCTAGTGCGAAGCGGAAGAGCATGACCCAGGTGACGACAATCGGGAGGTAGTATGTGGCGATCCGCCAGGCGATCACCGCGTTCCACTCCAGCGCCTCTTCCAGCACGTCAAAGTTGAAGGGATCCAGGTTGTTGATGTACGCCACTATGCCAAACTCGGCCAGGCCGGATCCGCCCACGGTGATGGGCAGGTTCCCGATGGCGTTGGCCCCCATCACCGCCATGATCGAGTCAAACGGCTCGATGGATATGCCGATCCCCAGATGCGATTATCATAAACGAGATGCCGTAGAAGAGCCAGGATGCCAGGGACAGCATGAATGCGTTTACAAACAGCTTCTTGGACTTGGCCGTTCCCATGTTCTCCCTGGATATGGTGCACACCTCGTCCATCCAGTGGTTGGTCTGGGTGACATATCTCTGGCCGCGCTCCTTCGCAAATCTTGCGACGAGCCGCGCAATGCCCCCGGGAACTTGGAAGGTGCGCTTTGATGACATGAAGAAGAGTAGCACCCACATGGACGTAACCGCTATGCTGGTTGCAAGTATTATGGTGGCCACTATGTACGCCCCGCTGGCGAGCGCGACGATCCCCGCAATCATGGAGAGCACGCCCCCGGCCAGCACCTCGGTCACTATGTCAAGTATGGCAACCCACACGGCCTTGGGCGGCGGGACGCCCTTCTTGTGCAGCCAGTATATCACGACAAACTCGGCCCCTATGAACATGGGGGTCGTGAACTTGATGAACTCGCTTCCAACCCTGATGCCGGCTATCCTCCAGATCGAGTCTATGCGGCCCACCTGGTGTCTTATTATGTAGGAGAGCTTGATGCCCTGCAGGCCCAGCTTTGCCATCATCGCCAGCGCCGCCAGGGCAAAGGGAACCGCCCCCACCGCCAGCACGTCCTCCAGGCGCACGTCAAACCGGATGATGATTACTACGATTGGGATCATGCTGGCCAGAATGGCCACGGGCCTCCAGTTCACTCTCTGATTCGTTATCAGTTCAAATATAAGCCAATAATTGCCGACAGCAAAGAGGTGTGAAGCTGGTTCTTCTTGAGGGTACGGCGGGCTCTGGTAAGTCCCTTCTTGCCTCGCGGCTGAGCGACTACTATGCGAAGAATGGCGCCTTTGCCGCCACCCTCAACCTGGATCCCGGCGTGGAGGAGCTTCCCTATACCTGCGATGTGGACGTGCGTGATATGGTCAGCACCGCATCGGTGATGCGGGACTACGGGCTGGGGCCCAACGGCGCCGTGGTAATGGCAAACGACATCATCGCATCCAGGCTGGACCAGCTGCAGGAGGAGATAGATACGATAAACCCCGAGTACCTGATAGTGGATACGCCGGGCCAGATCGAGCTGTTCGCGTACCGCATCAGCGGCCCCCTGCTGGTTCGGGAGCTGACGGCCGACCAGAAGGCCGGGATATTCCTGTACGACGGGGCCCTCGTCAACACCCCGGCAAACTTTGTCTCCATTGCGCTGTTGGCCACCTCCATCCGGCTGAGGCTGGGAATCCCGGCGGTCAACGCGGTCACAAAGACCGATCTCATCGGTGACCGGCTGGGGGAGGTCATGAGGTGGGCCTCTGACCTGTCGGCCCTGGAGGCTGCCATCGCGCAGACGTCTGACGGCGAGGCCTACTCCCTTGCGACGGGAATTCTTCGGGGACTGGATATGGGGGGCTTTGCCCAGGGACTGGTGCCCATATCCAACGTTACGGGGGAGGGGATGCCGGAGCTGGAGGCGTCCCTGAACAGAATCATTAATCTTGGAGAGGAGGCAGGGAATTAGGCATGGCCGGAATCTCGGTGAGGGCCCCCTCGTCCACCGCAAACCTGGGGCCTGGCTTTGACGTGTTTGGGCTGGCGCTAGATGCCTACTTTGACGAGGTCACCCTGGAGAGGACGGGAGGTGGAATCAGCATACTCTCCGAGGGCGGCATCCCTACGGATCCCGACAGGAACACTGCCGGCATAGTCGCAAGGGTCATGATGGAGCGGTTTGGGATCACCGGCGGGGTGGAGATCAGGATCAGAAAGGGCGTTCCCGTGGGCTTTGGCATGGGCAGCAGCGCGGCCTCGGCGGCGGCTGCCGCGGTGGCCTTTGACGGGCTGTTTGATCTGGGGCTGGACGGTGACACGCTGGTGGAGTGCGCCGGGGCCGGCGAGCGGGCCAGCGCGGGAGCCGTTCACTATGACAACGTGGCGGCCTCGGTTCTGGGCGGTTTTGTCATAGTGAGGACCGGGCCCCTGAGCGTGATCCGGGTGGATCCGCCGGAGGATCTTGTGCTTTGCGTGGCGATTCCAGAGATGGACGTGCCGCCAAAAAAAACGCAGGTCTCCCGGGGCGCGGTTCCCGAAAGGATAGCCATGGCAGACGGCGTGCGAAACCTCGCAAATGCCGCCGCCATGGTGGCCGGGTTTCTCAGAGGGGAGCCGGAGGTGATAGGATCCGCGATACAGGATGTGATAGTGGAGCCTGCCAGAAAGCACATGATTCCGGGCTTTGACCGGGTCAAGGGCGATGCCCTTGGGGCCGGTGCCCTGGGAGTGACCATCAGCGGAGCGGGCCCCTCTGTGATCGCGCTCCTGGCAGGATCGGCTGACAGCGGCGCCGTGGCAGATGCCATGAGGGGCGGCTTTTCATCGGCGGGCCTGGGATGCCGCACCGTGATCTGCGGGCCCAGCGGCGGGGCCAGGCCGGTATAGCGGCGATGCGCATGGAAAAGGCAGTAGTCATATTCAGCGGTGGTGCAGACTCGGTCTGCAGCGCGGCGCACCTTGGCTCGACATACGACCTCTACGGAATCACCTTCTCCTACGGACAGAGGGCGGGCCGGGAGGTGGAGGTGGCGAGGACGTTTGCGGATGCGCTCGACTTCAGGCAGCACAAGATCGTGGACATCGGCTTCATGAAGGATCTCTACGCGGGAACAAACGTGCTGACCGACGCAGACAGGCAGGTTCCCGAGGAGTTTGACTACACCATCGTGGTTCCGATTCGCAATGCTGTGTTTTTGACCATCGCCTCGACGTGGGCATACACCCTCAACGCCCCGCTGGTGGCATACGGCGCCCACACCGGAGACGAAAACTATCCGGACTGCCGGCCATCCTTTGCCCGCATGCTGGAGGCGGCGCTGAACCACGGGGAGGCAGACGGAATCCGGTCACGGGTACGCCGGAGGATAGAGATCTGGAGCCCCTTCCAGCAGGGACTCTCAAAGAGCGATCTGCTCGGTATGGGGCACGAGATACTGGGAGACAGGATCTTTGAGACATGGAGCTGCTATCTGGGCGGCAAGGTTCACTGTGGGCGGTGTGAGTCGTGCATGAACAGAAGGAACTCGTTTGCCACTGCCGGAATACAGGACAGAACCCCGTATGCCCAGCCTATCCGAGAATCTTCTTCTTGAGGACAAATCCCCGGATAACCAGGTACCAGCCGCCAAAGATTGCGCCCATGACGCTGTAGAAGATCCAGTTGGACATTGATATTATGGGCGCCGTGATCTCGCTGCCCAGCGCCACGAACTCGTCAGAGTGTATGTTGATTGCCTCCCACGACTCGAGCACGTTGGAGTATCCCAGGGACCAGGCCACGCCGCCAAGGATGTAGTCTGAGATCTCGCGGGCCAGCAGCAGGGATACCGCCAGGACTATTCCAAACTCGATGGCGTACCATGTCCAGCCGGGCCACGACTCCTTTGGAATGTGAACGTTGTTGTGTGCTCCCACAAGCTCACTCAGATGACACTCTGTATTTATTTTTTGAGAAAGCGGATGCCGCTAGATGTCTTCGGCGGGCCTGCGTATCATGGCCACGACGGCCTCCTTCTCCTCCCTGCTCTCATATATGCCCCGGAACACCGATGTGGCCATCCGTGCGTCGTTTCTGACGCCCCTCATCTTCATGCATAGGTGCTCTGCCTCCACAAGGACCGCAACCCCCCTGACGCCCTGGGCCTGCATCTCGTTGGCGATGCTCCGGGTCATCCTCTCCTGGATCTGAAGGCGCTTGGAGTACTTTTCCACCAGCCGCACCATCTTGGATATCCCAAAGACCCGCCCGTTGGGCGAGTATGCAATGTGGACCTTGCCAAAGAACGGCAGCATGTGGTGCTCACACATGGAGTAGAACTGGATTCCCTTTGCTATTACCGTGTCCGAGTCCTCGGAGAACTGGACTGACAGCTCGGAGTTCGAGTCATAGCCGCCAAAGATCTCACTGTACATATCGGCAATGCGTCGCGGCGTCTCCCGCAGTCCCTCCCTGGTGGGATCCTCGCCTATCTCAATTATCAGCTCGCGTACAAGCTTCTGCACCCGCTCCCAATCCATCACTGTTCCCACAGCGATTCCACTAATATTTGAAGCTAAAGGGAATTATATACAAAAGTACACAGTACCTTTGCCTTTTGCTGGCGCTCTTGCAATCCCCCCCACGCTTGGCTCTCGTGTGTTGTCTGGGGAACGCCCGGGAGCAATCCCGCGCTGGTGTCTCGCGTCTTTGGACGACCTTCCCGGCCGCCCTGCCGCCTTGGCTGTTGCCTTGGAGGCAATGTTATACGCGGCATTGATGTCCGCGTTGATGTCATTCTCACATCTGTCATTGGTGCACCGGAACTCACCCCGCGACACCCTGGATTCCTTGTCGGTGCGGCCGCACCTGTGGCATGTGATGCTGGTGCCCTTGGGGTCCACCATTACCACGATCACGCCGGCATTGGCGCACGCGCCCTTGATCAATCGTTGGAACGTCCCGAGCCTTGAGTAGGCCATCTCCCTGTTTAGCCCCGTCTTGGCGGAGCTTCCCTTGCCCTTGGCTGTCATGTTGTTGAGGCTGAGGTCCTCCATGGCCACCGTTCCCGCGCCGTCCGCTATCCTCTTGGACGCGTGCCTTTCCCAGTTGGTCTGGCGGTTGGCAATCTTTTCCCTCTTTTTCCGGATCTTCCTGTGCAGCTCCTTGTAGCTTCTTGACTTGGTCTTCCTCGGCTTGTCCCTGTTGCGGCCGCTCGTGTTGTTCCCGCCGTTAGTGGTTTTGCTTCCACTGTCAGCATCTTCCTTACTGTCCTGTTTGGTGCGCCTGTTGCCGCGCCCCCCTCGCTTCCTTGAGATCTCGGAATACATCTTGGATATGTCGTCGTTCTTCGCCCTCCTGCAGTCCTTTGGGAGGTCGTGGAACCTGTGGCGGCCGGTATCGAGGTCCGCCGTGGCGGCGCCGTGCACTATGCCCATGTCCACGCCCCTGACGACCGTGGATTCGGACGGCTCCGGGGCCTTGGTTTCAACCTGAATGTGGAGCCTGTACGTCCTGTGGCGGTCTTTGGTGCGTTTCGTGGTCTTCTTCGTCGTCTCGACGAGCTGGAAGGAGAGCATGTCAAGATCCTCCACATCGCCGTGCACCCTTACGGTGCCTATGCCGGGGAGCATCACCGTGTTGTCGCCCTTGTAGACGGGCTTCTCGAAGACCGAGAGGGACCGCTGCTCCCCCTTCCTCTTGAACAGGGAATCCCTGTGGCGCCACTTGTTCCTCTTGTTGCTCCACTTGTTCGACGGCAAATTTACAGCAGTGTCAATATCCGGTATCCCCTCCTTTTCCCGGTCGAGCCTAGCCAGGTACTTCCATAATGACTTGTTGCGGCGCTTTTTGCCGTTTGATATTACGAACTTTTGAACGGCATCCAGGCCCAGCAGGAGCCCCGCCCTCTGCGCAAGGAAGCCGCCCTCCATCCATTCCTTCCCATGTCTCCATCCAGTGAGCATCTTGTTGAGGTCAAACTTGGTTGTCCTCGGGTCGTCCAGCTTCTCCCGCACCGCCATGTTGAACGCCCACCGCTGCTGGTCCATTCGGCAGGATATGAGATCCGACAGCTCCGCCGACTGGTCAAAGTCCACCTTTATGTTGCGTATCATGATGCCCTCCATTGGGCGCCTTGACCACTTTTTTGGAGCCGGCTCGGTTGCGGCTGCGGTTGCGTCCGCCTGCTCCGTTGCCGTTGCTGCTACTACCTCTGCCATGACGGATTTCATTACGCATTCAATATGTCATACGTATAAAAACACCGCGACAACACCATGCAGACCATGCAAACAGTCCGCACCGCCGCGACCATTATTTCCGCCGCGCTTGCCTGTGCTGTTCCTCCAGTCACTGGCGCCGCGCCGGCATCTGGCAGGAATGGCGCGCCGGAAGGAAAGCCGGAAAATGATGAAAGCATTGTGTACTTTTGTATATAATTCCCAAGCTAAACGGTCGCAGCCGCGGATGCCCGGCCGGGCTTTACGCACCTAGGGCGCCCCTATGAACTTGTGCATCTGGGGTACTATGCGAACATCCCTGTAGTGGGGCCACACCACGTCGTACAGCTCCATGAGCAGGTCAAGTCCGGGACTGCCGGCCCCGTATACCGGCTGAATGACAAAACCGGAGATGTCGCCTGCCGCGATGACGCCGAATACCTGCCCTGCCAGCTCCGCCATGTCCTCCCCGGTGGTGCGGGAGCTGACGACGACCTTGATGTACGTGTCTTTCTTTGATGTTACAGACAGCCTCAGGCACTCGAGGACATTCTTGACAAGATCCGGATAGTGCCCGTCATCTACAAAACCCGAGTCCCGGGTCTTGAACTCGATCTTTACCAGATCGATACTGGGCAGCACACGGGAGAATCTCGCCGAGTCAAAGCACGCCGACTCGAGGTAGACGGGTATGCTCTTTGACCTGACATACTCTGCCATCTCCGCCACCGCGTCAGGCTGCATCAGGGGATCGCCGCCGGTGAAATTCACCTTGTAGGTGTTCTGCTGCAGGTTCTGCCCGATGAGCCTGCAGGCCTCTGCTACAGGGTACTCGGTCCCGGAGTTGGACGGGAGCGCCTCTGCGGTATCGCAGTAAAAGCACGAAAACGGACACCCGGCCAGCCTGACGAACATGGTCTTTGTCCCGTACAGTATGCCCTCCCCCTCTATGGAGGTGAATATCTCAAACAGCCTTACCTTCAACAGTTATGTGGGCCTGTCCTGTCTATTTATTCGGCGCATCTACTCCCGGTGACGAGCCAATGCCGCCGGGGCTCCACTGTGAAGCAACCTCCAAGATCGGTACAGGCCAGCCGGTTCCCGTCCCCGTCCCCGGGCCGCAAAAACCGGAGTCAGTGCATTACGGGCTCTTTTGTGTAAAAGAGGCCTGCGATGAAGAAGACCACGCCAAGAATGCCGATCAGACTTCCCACAAACTCCAGGGTGCCGGTGAACTCGGGCTCCAGGGTAGGCCAGTAGACTGCCATCAGCGCGCCCACCACGATCATCGGAATTCCAACACCGGCAGTGATCGCTCTGGACGCCATGGCGTAAATCACCTGTAAAATGTATAATAGTTTTTGCGTCGTGGCGCTGCGGGGTGTTGGGCCTGTCTGGATATTTTTGTCCACTTTGTGTAAATTTAGGCTCTGTTCAATTTTGGTGATCTGTAACGCTTGTTGGGCTCTGGTAAATTTAGGTGATCGCCGTAGGTAACTGTTCAAGAAGCGAGCTGTATGGCCTCCTCCAAGTTAGATTTCCCGCGGTTCTTGCTGGCGCCGTCTTGCCGTTCAATAGTCGTGATCCGTCTTGGCTCGCTGTTCAAAAGTGAGCTGCGAACCCTGCTGTTAAATTCAGGTAATCCCCAGTCCAGTCTAGATCACTTCTTGAACAGTGGCTTACAGGGATCACCTAAATTTACCAGAGCCGTCTGTGCGCGTCAGATCACCATAATTGAACAGAGCCTGGTCGAGCGGGGCGCGCAGGATGATCGCCTGGCCGCCTGCTGACGCGTGCCGGCCAAGTCTTGCCGGCCCGCACGCGACTCGTATTCTTGGAATGATGATGACATATAAGATAGCGGGGCACCATGCGAACGTGGGTTATTGGCGAGACGCCAGACGCGACGGCATGCTTTGGGCCATTGCAGGCACCATAAGAAGACCGAATGCCACGTTCATGACGATATCCCACGATCCAGGAAGTTACCTTGCGTCATCGGTGGCAATATTTGCGATTGTGTGTCTAGTATCGGCCTTGTCGTCTACCATCCCGTGGTTCGAATCAGATAGCGACACACTCGATGGTTTGGGCAACGGCGCATCGGTATATGCAAGATCGCTTGTCAGTGCCATCCTGCGGAATCTTGTGTTTATTGCCGCAATATTCTGGATCGGAGGCCGGTTTGGGGAGAACCACAAATTCAAAGACATGTTTCCGGTGCTGTCGTACTGCCTGATTCCCGTGGCATTCCATGCCACCGCTTATCTAGGAATGCAGCTGCTCGTCCCGCCGGGGTACATGCATGGCGGTGTCTACTTGGGAGGCGGTTCGTTAGATCCGGATCCGAGTCTGTCGCCGTCGTACGGGCTTGACTTTGCCGGCAGTCTTGGCATTATTCTAATTCAAAATGCATTTACGGCATTTTTTATGATATGGGCCTTCGTGCTGTTCGTAAAGGCAATGAAGGTATCACACGGGTTTGAAACAGGCAAAACGGTTGGCGTCATGGCATTGGCGGTGGCCGCCACATATGCGCTTACGGCGGTTCTTGCAACAGGGGGGCATTTCTTGTTACCCCTATCTCCCTGATCTGCATGATTGGATCATTGCCATAAACGGATGTTGCACGGCTCTGTTCAAAATTGTGGATCAGGTGGATGCGCCCGAGTCAGACACATTCTACGCGGAACAGGCTCTCGTCGCGCACCCGGCGGTCGGTGAAAGTGTAGCCAAGACGGAACGGCCCCCGGTCGGGGCACCCGCCGCACCGCCGGATCAGTCACCTGCCACGTCCCACACGCCGGCCGGGGACAGGGCCGATACGGAAGCAGACCCGCACGGGTTCGTGCCCCCGCTGGCGGCAGGCCTGCGGCCGGGCAGCCGCGCCGCAATGACCTGCGTCCCATCTCTGCCTCGCGCCATAACCGATCCCGATCATGTGCCGTTTTACGGCAAGCCGCCGCCGGCAGTATCTGCCTGACGCTGCAAGATGGCACCTGGTTGGCACGGCTAGCCGGAGGGGGACAAGCGCTTGGACCTGAGGATGTACCCTGAACAGTAACCAAAATTCGTAAGTGTTCACGTCCCCTCTTGTTCCGTGCCTGTAGACAGGTCGACGTGGGTTGTAGTTAGGCGTGGATTAAGGGAGGACGTGAACACTTACCAAAATTCTATATTGCAATCCCATCTATCTTATGATGTGGCTGCAAAAAAGGAATGGCGCGTAAAACCCAGCAAGGAGATGATACGGAGCACGTCCAGTCCCCGCATATACAAGAGCGGACAGTCCTATTACGCAGACGGAAAGGTGATATCGGCCTATATCAACGGGAACGCTCTGATGGCGGTCGTGTCGGGGGGGATGGAATACGACGTGATGATCATAAGTAAGGGTGACCAGTTCACTGCAAACTGCACCTGCCAGTTCAGCAGTTACCTCTACTACGAAGCGTGCGAGCACACAATCGCCGTCCTGATGCACCTGACCGAGCACTTTGAGGAGATGCTGAGCGAAGCGGAATCCAGGAAGTCCACGATAGCCCACATGATCACCTTGGTGGCTCCGGGCAAGGCGCTAAAGTTTCTGGCGGATCTCATGGTGCACGACGGGGATGCACGGCAGGAGTTTGTCAAGAAGTTCAAGCTGGAGCATGTGCGTCCTATGGTAGACCACAAGTCCGAGGTGGACCGGATGTACTATTACGCGGCAGAGTCCGACGGAAGTGTGCGCGAGGCACTGGACTTTGAGCGCTACTTTGCCAGGGCCAGGGAGAATCGGGACGGCGGCGGGGCTCGCCGAGGCGACAAAGATGTACCGGGGGCTGTCAGAAGCGATATCCGGACATATGGGCACGGTGGACGACTCGAGCGGATACTACACGGACTGCTTCATAGAGGCACTGGAGAGCATGGCCGAGTCGATAGTCCGGGAGGATCTGCCGGCAGACAAAAAACGCGAGCACATTTTGTATCTTTTTAAGAAGTTCATGGATGGGACGCCTGCAGAACTCGCCCAGCACTACCGCGGCGCTCTGGAGGCTGTGTGCATCGCAGACGATGACGCAGCGTGCCTGCGCGACATGATAAAGCCACGCCTGCGGAACGCCGGCAGTGGCAAGTCGGACAACACGACGGATCTTGTGCGCATGCAGGCCCACATTCTCGAGGGGCTGGGCCGGACAGCAGAACTCGAGACGCTTCTGGAGAAGTTCCACAGCCTGGACAGAGGGCTGTGCGTCATGTACCTTGACATGCTAAAGCACGCCGATCAGGACAAGGCCCGACAGGCGGCCCGGGATGCCACAGGTGCGTTTCCGGGCGATGTGCGTATAATGGGTGCGGCCCTGGAGCTCTATCCCAAGGCAGGTCCAGACTACGTCCCGGCGCTCAGAGATCTGTTTGCGGCAACGGGCGACTGGCGGTACTTTTTCAAGCTCGGGGAGGTGTCCACGGACTGGCATGCCGAGGTGGCAACCACTGCCAGCAACCTTTTGAGGAAGGGTGCCCCCGGCACGGCCGTCGACGCCTACCTGAAGGGGGGCATGGCCGGAGACGCCATGGATCTGCTTGAGTCGCTGGGGGATGTCGAGCTCTTCGCCGCGTACCGCACAAAGATGGCCAAGGGCTATCCGGATAGGTACATTGCCGCGTACGGTGAGCATGCCAGGCGATTTGCCAGGAGCAGAACCGGAAGGGATCACTACGAGCGCGTCCGCAAGCACCTCGCCAGCATAAAGGCAATTCCAGGCAGCGGCGACAGGTACGAGGGGCTGATGCGCCACATCAGGCTGGACAACCATAACAAGCGTGTCCTGCTGAAGATCATGGAGGATCTGTAGCGCGCGCCGGTTGCGGCTGGTCGGCCTCGTACCCCGATGCGTTGCCGACGGCAGCCAGTCTGCCTGCCGGATCCCTTATCGCACTCGGCTTGCTGCCGCCATCACGCAGCAGGTACAGGTAGCAGTCGCCACGGAGCGTCTTTGCCCGGAACCACTCGTTGAATGTAAACGTCACCGGTTCGTCTCCGGTTACCGACTTTGCCAGGATGTATCGAGTGGCTCCCTCCCGGCCCACAGATCTGATGTCAAAACCGCAGCCCGTCCCAGATACGTTCTCAGGACTCCTGCCGGATCTGCGCTCAAACTCCATGGATCTGTCCAGGGCGAGCCGCTTCAGGCGCGCGGCATCGGCCGGGCCGGGCAGCACCCTGGCAACGCCCACCACAGACACCCCGCCAATGCTCAAGTCCGCGTCCTGCCTCATCCGCATGCCCATGTCCCTTCTGGCCAGCCTGTACTTCCTACGGCTCTCCCTCTTGTTCCTGATGGCGAGATCCACATTGGTGCCCTTTCGCTTCTTTGTCAGCAACTCCACCATGTCGTCCCCTATCCTCTCCAGATGCGAGTCTAGCGACCGCATTCCATACTTTTGCACCAGCACTGCATGCCTGTCCCGCTCTGCAGCAAGATCCTTCGCATAGTCTGCCAGCAGCTCAGCCGACTTGGCGACTGCCATACCCTTGATCTTCTCCAGGTCCGTCTCCAGATCGTGCTCGGCGTGGCGCCTGTCAAGATCCAGCACCACCGACGGGGAGACCGGCCGGGTGCCTCCCCTCCCGTCAACAAAACAGGCGAGCATCTGCCTGCCAGCCAGTCTCTGGGATCCGTCGAACACCTTGCCCTCGCAGAACACCAGGTGGCCGTCCATCCCGCCGGTCGGATCTACAAACACGGCTCCGCCCAGCGCGGCATCAGAGTACTTTTGCTCCGCCCAGTCAAGCGCCGCGTCAAACGCCGGATGCCCAAAGGTTATCAGCTCGGTTCCCGGGTTTGCCATCCTGATCCTCTTGTCAAAGGTGGCCACGGGGTACGAGGACGGCACCGGCTCGCCGCTCCTTGCCTGCGCCATCCCGAGTATGTCCTCGGGCAGCTCGATGGATACCAGGTCGTCGTCCCCGACTATCCGGCCCCCGGCCGCATCCATTATTCTCTGGAACAGATCCCTTGTGTACTCGGGCACCAGCTGCTTCTCTCGCGCCTTCTCCCGCACGCCCTTGAGCATGGTATAGTCCATGTACTTGGTGGCCAGGCCGTCCTTCATGTAGTCGATTATGCGGTCGTTGTTCGTTGCGATGGACTCCTTCAGATCCGCGATTATGTCCGACTGCCTCCTCGCGCGGACCGTCGCGTCCAGCAGCATCTGTGCGAGGCTCTTTCCCTGGACGATCTCGCTTATGACGTCAAACACCTTGTCGCTTCCCATGGCCTCCTTTATCTCGTCTAGCTTCTCAAACAGCGTCTGCATTATCTTGCCCTCACGCGTGTCGGCGGCCACCAGGTTGAAGACGGACACCGGAAACTTTTGGCCGTATCGGTGTACCCTGCCCATCCTCTGCTCCAGTCTGTTGGGATTCCATGGCAGGTCATAGTTTATCATCAGGTGGCAGAACTGGAGGTTGATTCCCTCGCCTGCCGCCTCGGTGGCGACCATCACGCGGGTCCTGTCACGGAAGACACTCTCGGCGTCCTTCCTCTCGTCGGCTGGCATGGCCCCGTGTATGGTGTTTACCGAGTAGCCCCATCGCCGTATGTTCTCCACCAGGTGGTCCAGCGTGTCCTTGGACTCGGTGAACACCAGTATCTTTTCCTCCGGGTGTCCCTTGTCCATCTCTTCCATGGTCTTTTTCAGCTGGCTCAATTTTGCCTCGGATCCCTTCCTGACGATCTTCTCGGCCTTTGCTATCAACCCGTCCAGGATGCCGATCTCTTCCCTGAGCTCCCTCCTGTTTTTGGCCACGGTGATCAGCTCCCATCTCTTCTCCTCGTCCCATTGGTCCTTTTCTGCCACCCCGTCCGCATAGTCGGGGGCGCCCGCCGGCATGCCCCTTTGTGCGGCATCCATCTTTAGCGCGTCGCTCTCAAGCTGCTTCAGCCTGTGCCTTCTTCTCTTGAGCGACTCTGACAGCGCAAACGTGCTGGATGCGAACCGGCGCTGGAGGATTATGAGTGCAAACGTGATGTTGTGGCGCTTGATGGACTGGGTGGCCAGGTTGTACTGCTCGCTGATGTACTTGGACATGGCGTTGTACAGGCTCTTTTCGGGACGCGACAGCTGCACGTCTGGCGTCTCCACACTGCGCGGTGCAAAGAGCGGCCTGCCGTCAAAGTCCTTCATGTCCTCCTTGGTGCGCCTCAGGAACAGCGGATTGTCCTGGTTCTTTATCGACTCATCCATCATTGCGTCCGTGGCAAAGTAGCCCGGCTCCAACAGGTCCAGGAGCAGCCTGAAGTTCTGGGTGTCCCCCTTGTGTGGTGTCGCGGTCAGGAACAGAATGTGCCTGCTCATTGCGGAGAGCATCTCGCCCAGCTTGTAGCGCTTGGTCTTGGCGGTGCTGCTGCCGTACGAGTACGCGCTCATCTTGTGCGCCTCGTCCACTATTATCAGGTCAAACCGTATGTCCCTCATCGAGCCCATCACGTCGTCCTGTTTTGCAAAGTCGATGGATGTAATCAGCTGGCCGCCGTCCCAGGCCCCCATTCCCTCGCTGGCTCCAAAATAACTGCGATCCACCACCGTAAAGTCCTCATCGAGCTTGTCCCGGAGCTCCCACCTCCACTGCTCCTTCAGCTGTCCGGGAACCACTATCAGGACGCGCCGTACCTCATTTCTCATCTTCATCTCCTTGATTACCAGCCCTGCCATGATCGTCTTTCCGGCTCCGGGATCGTGCGCCAGCATGAACCGTATCCTGGATTTTTTAAGCACATGCTCGTACACGGCCTCTATCTGGTGTGGCAGGGGATCCACCTTGGAGACACTCACCGCGAGGATCGGATCGTATGCGAAGGCGTACCTGAACCTTTTGGCTTCCAGCGCCAGAAACGCTTGCCCGGAATCGGCAGGCTTGTGCATCGGGATCGTGGAGCTCTTGCGGCGCCCCCCTGCACTCTTGGCACGGCTTATTCCTGCCTCACCTGCACCGGGCACATCATTCTGGCAATGGGTCTCCTGATTGCCAATTAAAGTATAGCGTCTGCTAGTCGGTACATACGCCCATGATGCACCTAGTCGTAAAAACACGCGGCAGTGTGCAAAACTATGCCCTAGCTTTGATCCGGACCTGAGGATGTACCGTCGCAGCCTAAACAAGATTTATAACCAAACCGACGAGTATGAGAGCTTGAATGTCTGAGCAGGGTAGCCAGAGTACTGGCGGTCTTTCTAGACGCGACTTTCTCAAGCTGATGGGCGCCGCAGGAACCGGGCTGGCGTTTGCGCCGTTCGTTCCCCTGGGGCAACTTTATGCCAAACCCGTCGTCTGCATCCCTGGAGAAGGTTCCAGTGGAGCTGCCGGACGGCACGCAGGCAAACGCCAGCACGTATCCGGTAAACTACGCAGAGGTGATCACATACCCCAGGACCGGAGACCGCGCTCTGGACGCGGAGGCGTTCCGCAAATGGCAGTTTATCCGACTGCCTGCGGAGCTGGGCGGCGAACAGGTGGCAACATCCTCGTTCCGTGCATACAGCATGGTGTGCCTGCACCTGTGGTGCCTGTGGAAGTACTGGCCCGAGGAGGGACGAAAGAGAGGCGAATGCCCGTGTCACGGCAGCATGTATGATGCCAGAACCGGCACCGCGTTTGCCGGACCGGCCTCGCTGCAGGCCCCGCCGTCAAACACCCTGCCGCAGCTTGACTTTGAGATGGATTCAGAGAAGCTGTTGTGGATCACACCGCCCACCTGGGGCATAAACACGAACGGAGTTATTGGTTATGGCCGCCTTATCTAGACGTACCGGCGGAGTAGGATTCTTTCACTGGGTCTGGGACGGCCTGGATCGAACCATATTCACCGCCATCAAGTTCTCATTTCCTGCAAGATTCGTGAGCCCCTTTGGATTCCTTGGGATGCTTACGTTCATCACGTTTGTTATCTTGGGCATCTCCGGGGCCCTGCTCATGTTCTACTACCAGCCCATTCTGGACAGGGCCTGGGACAGCGTCCAGTTCATCAACGACGACGTCCCCTTTGGCTTCCACATCAGGAACATACACTATCACGGGTCCAATGCCATGGTGCTCCTGGCCATACTGCACATGTACTACCAGTACTTCAGCGGCAGGTACAAGATCAGAAATGAGATACTTTGGGTTACCGGCGTCATACTGGGAACGGTCACCATACTGGAGGCCTTTACAGGATACGATGTCATATTCAGCGAGCGTGCAGAGCTGGCCATCAGCATTGCCGCGTCCCTGACCAACTCGATACCCATCGTGGGGCCTACCATACGGGAATCCATGTTCGGAAACGGGTTCTCGGACTTTGTCCTGCGGTTCTACGCGCAGCATGTGTTCATACTGCCGGTGGTGATGCTGGGGCTGATGGCGGTGCACTTTCCGCGGTTTCTGGTGTTTGACGTGCCTATGGTCATGGCGATATCTGGCGCAATACTCATCACGGGAGGTGTGTTTCCCATCGACCTTGGATTCAAGTTCGAGCCGGAGGTGCCTCCGGGCATTACGGTGCCCGAGTGGTACCTGACGGGGCTTTACGCATTCCTGAGGACGCAGTATGACAAGTTCGTGACCGGGGTGTTGTGGCCGGGCCTGTTCATAGGGTCGTTGCTGCTGATCCCCTTCATAGACAGGTACAAAAGGTTCTCGTGGAAGGATCGCCCCATCATTACCGCATGGGGAATCACGGGCATCGCCCAGATAATGGTGACAACCTACTGGGGATTCTACATACCCTCAGATGTCACGCGGCCCCTAGTGGAGAGGCTGGTCATAGATCCCGTGTACCTGTACACAGTGATGATCCTGCTGGTGCCGCTGGGCTTTGGGTTCAGCTACATGATGATCCACATGGCTAGGGAGGCCGAGCGAAAGGCGAAGATGGCCAAGTCCAAGGGACCCAAGAAGGTAGCCGCCATAGATCTCTCCGAGAGGTGGCTCAACTGGACCATCGTGGCACTGATCGCGTTCCAGGTATTCCTGAACATATCTGCGTACAACGCGGTGCTTACGGGGATGAACAACCTGTCGTTGTTCTTTGTGGGGCTGATACTGATCGTGTTTGCGGGATTCTTCCACGTCTACCGGTACGCGCTCAACCAGGCAAAGAAGATGCCTCCGCCGCCGCCCAAGACGACAAGGAAGCAGAGGCCAAAGGCCATCTCAGAGCCGCAGGCGGGAGCCCCGGGGCTGCCGTTGAGGAGGCCCGCCGCGGCGCCCGCCAAAGAGCAGAACGCCCCGCAGGCCGTGTCGACACCGCAGATACAGGCAAGCCCACCAGGCACGGACAGGGACACGGCAATCGGCCAGTCCGACATCCCCAGGCCCTGAACGGCCATTCCGGCCCGCACAGTAAGAGCCAGGCCGCCCAACGGGTTTGGGCGCAAGGCCGGCACTTGACGGCCAACCCGATCCATACGTGGCGCCATCCCCACAAAAATCAAGCTTTATAATACTTTGACGAATGGGCAAATACGTTGAGCAGTACAACCACGGCCAACGCCTACGGCATAGGGATAATGACCATGATCGTGGGACTTACTGCAGTCGTAGTCTTCTACCAGTCGTTTTATCTCCCCGAGTCGCTGCTGAAGCCGTCCGTGGACGAGCACATCCTGAACCCTACACAGACCCTGCAGATATCCATCATTCAGGGCTCCTCAAGCCCCGACCAGCAGGACAACTACCAGCCAAAGGTGGTAGGCATACAGCTGGGGATAGACAACCATGTGATCTGGATCAATGATGACGACACTGCGCACACCGTGACCCCGGATCACTCTGTCGCAGACGCGTACAGCGGGGAGTTCGGCTCCATCGGCGTGATCAGGGTGGGCGAGACGTACGAGTTTCTGTTTACGGACTCGGTGACGATTCCCTACCACTGTACCCCGCATCCCTGGATGACAGGCATGCTGGATATCACAAAACAGAGATTCTAGGCTGCACCGTTGTGCCTGGTTTGATGCAGCAGCCCTGCGCCGTCCTACAGGTACCTTGCAAATATGATGTCGCTGGCGACCTCTTTGTGCTGCTCGATAATCGTCACGCGGAACTTGACCTCGTGCTCCCCCCTGGGCTCAAAGTCGATGCATGCGGCAAACTCGATCCTGTTGTCGGGCATGTGATCCCTGTTCACAAACAGCCTTGCCGTGTGCTGGGACACCTTCCTGCCGTTGTATGATATGTAGTGGATGAGCTCATTCGAGTCCAGGATCTGGACGTTTATCATCACGCCGTCGTACCTGCCGGGAAAGCCCTACCGTTACCGTGCCCCTGATCTCATCGCCCCGGTGAACGTCTGTCTCTGCCAGACGTATCACTATGTCCTTCACTGGGTATGGTGCTGCATGATCACATAAATTTGTAGGCTGGCCGGCTCCGGGCGGCGCAGGGAAGAAGGCAGGCCCGAAGGGCTTCGATCCCTCGACCACTGGATTAGAAGTCCAACACTCTATCCAAACTGAGCTACGGGCCTACTTGCAGCTCGTACCGGCAAATGTTATTTTAATTGTTCACCACGTCCTGTGCTCGTCCTCTCTCTGCATCTTGAAGAGAAACTGCTGCGCGTATCCCGCATGCGGGCCAAAGTACTCCACCAGCCTCCGGCGCGTCTCGGCGTAGCGCCTGGGCGTGAGCTGGCCGTCCGGGGCAAGGTCGGGGTAGTGCCTGGATATGGCCCGAAGCATCCACCTGTCCAGGGGAAACGCATCCATCTTCTCCAGCGAGAACAGCATGGCGCAGTCGGCCACCTTCTCCCCCACGCCGGGCACCTGCAGCAGGGCGTCTTTTGCCGCGGCATAGTCGGCGCGCCTCAACTGCTCCAGATCGAGCCGACCGTCCTGCACCATCCTGGCCGCCTCCCTCACGTATCCGGCCCGGTACCCCAGTCCGCACCTTAGCAGCTCGTCGCCTGATGCCTGCGCCAGCTCCCGGGCCCCCGGAAACAGGGCAAACTCCCTGCCGTCAAGCTCGCACCTGCCGCCAAACGCGGCGCAGAGCCGCCGTAACGTTCCCCGGATGTTCTGTATGTTGGAGTTGGATGAGGTTATGAACGATATCAGGCACTGAAAGGGCTCCTGCCTCAGGAGCCGCAGGCCCGCGAACCGCTCCGTTGCCCCCCTCATTGCGCCGTCCTTGGAGATCTCGTCCAGTATGCGGGGGTAGTCGTCTGACATCCTGAAGAGGTCGCATCCGGGGCCCGTGTGGAGTACCCTGAACGGCTCCGGGCTCACCCTGATGACGTCGGATCCGCTGACGCCGTACCATAGGCCCCCGGACTCTGTCCACAGGAATACCTGGCCGCTGTTGATGCTGGCATCCACGTCGACCCTGTCCGCCGGCACCCTATACCTCTACCACTTCGTTCAGTTTTCCCGAATGGGCCTGCAGGCCAAACCTTTCATGGATCTCCTGTGCAAACGTACTGCAGGATTCGGCGTCGCCGTGAACCGTAACAACCTTGGGATCTCCCTTTATTCCCTTGATAAGGTCAAACAGGCCGTTGCGATCCGAGTGTCCGGAGAACTCGAACTGTTTTACCTGGGCCCTTACGGCCATGGTCTTGCCCCGGGTGGACACGTTTCCCGTATCCAGCAGCATCCTTCCCGGCGTGCCCTCGCCCTGATATGACACCAATGCTATCCCGTTTTTCTCGTCAAAGGCCATGTTCTGCAGGTAGAACACCGCGTTGCCGCCCACCAGCATTCCGGCAGGCGATATCACGACGCACGGCTCGTCCAGTGCCCGTTTGCGCTGGCCGTGGTGCCTGATCGACGTTGCGTGCCTTACGGCATCGGAAAAGATGTCCGGATCCCTCTGGAATTCCGGGTGCCGGAGGATTATGTCATTTACCTTCAGCGCCATCCCGTCCATTACGACCCTGTGCTTGAAGTTTCCACTCCTCAGCACGCAGGCAATCTCCTGTGATCGCTCCACCGAGAATGACGGAACAAAGAGCACGCCCTTCCTGTCCATCACCTCGTTTGCAAACTCCAAAAGCCCCTTCTCGGACTCGGCCCTCGGCATCTGGGCCTTTTGCGAGTACGTGCTCTCGGTGATCAGCAGATCAATGTCTCCGATGTCAAGATCCGCCCCGCGGAGCATTCGCGACCCCTGGATGTTGATGTCCCCGGTGTAGAAGAGCTTCTTGCCCCCGGACTCGACTAGCGCGGTGCTGCCTCCGACCACATGGCCTGACTCCCTCAGCTCAAAGGTGGCCTTGCCCCGGGACACCTTCTGGCGGTAGTCGACCGGCTTGTGGTTTCTCATCATCTTGTTGACCTCCATAATATCAAAGGTGTGCGCGTTCTTCTCGATCTTGAGCATGTCCTCTATGAGCAGGCGGGACAGCTCCATGGTGGGCTGGGTGCTGTACACCCCGGCGCTGCCGCTCACAAACAGCGACGGCACGTTGCCCGAGTGATCCAGGTGCGCGTGCGTTATTATGACAGAGTCCACGTCCTTGGGCTTTACGTGGAGCGGATACTGCGGCGGCTTGCCCCGCCTCCCAAACATGACGCCATAGTCCAGCAGCAGGTTGGTTCCATCGGCATCCACCAGAAATCCTGACCGGCCAACCTCTTCGGCGGCCCCCAGTATTCTCACCTTCAAGAATTTTTGTCGATGCAGGCCCCTTAAAGTCCTATTGATGCCAGGCTGGGCACGTATCCCGGCTCGGCACAGGCCAGGTCCGTGCCTGCAGGACGCGATCCGCCCCCAAAAAATTCTGGTAAACCTTTAAATCATCACAGACGAAAACTCCAACCGTTGACCGTCGTTACCAAGTCAATCGATATCAAAGCTCCCATAGATTCCGTGTTTACATACTTTGCCAGACCCGAGCATGTCTCGGATCAGCTGAAGACCGACATGGTGGGAATGACCGTGGTTCCCATGGACATCAAGGAAGGCATGGGCGTGGGAACGACCTTCAGAATCATCGGCAACTTTGGCGGCAAGCGCCTGGAGTGGGACTGCGAGACCGTCGAGTTTGAGAAGGAGGAGAGGATATCCGCAAAGCAGATAGACGGCCCGTTCAAGAGATGGATAATCGTCAACGAGTTTGAGGCAAGGGGCGACAACCTGACCCGGGTTACCATGACCGTGGACTATGCGATGCCCTTTGGACCGCTGGGAAGCATCATGGACAAGGCCAAGTTTGCAAAGTCCGCCGAGCGGGGCATGGAGACCGCACTCTACAACGTCCGTGGCCTGCTGGAGGGCAACGGCTCGATTCCGGTATACATCACCTTGGACGCATACAGGAAGCTCCTGGCCGAGAAGAAGAAGATGAACAACCTGCCGGTCTCCACGGTACTTACCGCCATTCTGGAAAGGTATGACGCGATCGAGACCACGATCAAGAACTGACATAATAGCTTAGGTCGCCGCCTGATCGGATCCGCTGGATATTTCTGACCGTTTTGTGCAGGTTTGGGCATAAATTACGGCAAATACGATAAAATTTGCAGGCCTGGCCATGCCCAATCCGACGCCCCACAGGCGTGACGGGCGCGGCTTGGCTGCAATCCCAACTTTAATAAAAAAACGATTTCTGCTGTCCTACAGTACTATGCTCAGCCCAGGTAGAGCACCAGGACTCTTTACATACCCTACCGGCGTCGTGGTTCGAATCCCTCTAGACCCGCCCACCATACGCAACTAAATAGAGACCCACTGTGATTATTGCACTACAATGGCGATAGACCTCAGAGGTGATTGTGTGACGCTGGCGTGCAACCCATAGCGAGAGGTTGCCGTGACGGCATAAGGACTCCTGAGACGGGGAGCAAAGTACCTGATACGTACTGTCGAATGCGGTTTCCCTAGGCATGAACGGTCGCGTGTCCGAGGCGCCCCTGCCGCGGCGCGTTTCTCGTTGCTCGCACACACACAGCTATGGTGGCATGGGGGCCTGGCGTGCACTGGCCGTCGGCTGCGGGGCACCGACCCGGCAACGGACGCCGGCGTGCCGGGCCTGCGCGGCGGAGTCTCCGCCAAGCTAAATCAGTGATCAAATATCCTGCGGCCGTCAGGGGAATCCAAGCCTGCCGATCAGCGACAGCTGGTGCGCAGTGCCCGTCCGGGCGGAGGTTCTGCAGCGTGTTCCAAAAACACCCTGTTTTATGAATCAATCGTCCATACTCCCTTAAATGAGTACT
Organism: Geodia barretti; assembly: GCA_030341885.1. Classification (NCBI taxonomy): domain Eukaryota; kingdom Metazoa; phylum Porifera; class Demospongiae; order Tetractinellida; family Geodiidae; genus Geodia; species Geodia barretti. The sequence goes on along the minus strand of CASHTH010003886.1, from coordinate 5,697 downwards.
CAGACAGTATGAATAGCACATAATATGAACAACGACGATATACAGATACACACTAATAGTATAACACTTCTGCCTACATCAGTTGCAGGTGGGATGACATCGCATAACCGGGCGAACATGCCGACGGCACGTAGCCCAGTGACCAACACAGCTCAGCGTCTCGGCCTCAGCGGCCGGGGTGTTTGGCGGAGCACAGGTAATCGAGATCGTAATCGACGATCCGGGCTTGGACGAGATCGGTGATGACGCAAATGACGCAGAGCCAGACGTAGAGGTAGACGGCGAGATCCGGTGACGATGAGACAAGCAACCACTGGAAAGTGGTATGCGTATGTTGCCAACAACGCGACATTCGCGGCCAGTCCTCTCAATGCTGAGAATGCTGTCTGAGTCGCCCTATGGGATAGCTGCAGGCTTCCTGTCAGGCGCTCCGACTCCAGTTGCTCTGCAGACTTTGGACTGTCCAAACGTTTGACTTTGACGGAGACGTCGAGTCACGGCCAACCGCGGCGACGAGTCGATCACCCTGGACTACGACGATCACAGCGACATCGCCACGATAAGCGTAGACAGGAACGACGTGCCGGCAGAAGGCCAGGTGCACATCACGATAAGCGACTTCCAGCTAAACCTGGATCCGACTGCAGATGATGTCTGGACTCTGACCGACGGTGATGCAGCAACGTACAATAACGTTCTATATACTACTGCAACCAAGACCCCGTCCCATCCTCTATTGCCCTTACAGGCACTAGCGGAGAGCTTAGGTTAGCGGGTCAGACACGGACGCAAATTTAGATACGAGAAGCTAACAGTGATGGTGAGTGGTGATTGACGAGACTGGTTCAAACACGGTGCGTGTTTGAGAGCCAGAGCGACGACATCTCGGAGATAAGCATCAACGAGGACGCTAATGACGGCGACACCTTCACCATAGCATATGCCGACGACACGACCAGCAGGTAATCGTCGACAGCTTTGACTCCACACTGGAGCTGGTGGCGGACGGAACCTGGAATTCAGGCGACACGCTTACCGTCAGGCTGACCAACGAGAACCTCAACATCAACACCCTGGCTGACGACGACATGAAGATAGACGATCCCGCGCTTCCCGTAATGACGTTTGGAGCACCCACCACGGTGAGTGCCTTTAACTGAATCGAGAATCCGCGAGACAGCATAACTGAAGACGGTACTGATACCGCTACGGTTACGCTGACCGCATCACTGACTGAAACCACATTCACCACAACACTGTCAGAAGACCTTCTGGCAATGTTCCAGAACCCCAACCTGTTCCACTATATCAACTACTACCCAGACCCGAACGGCGTTGTGACTAAAGCATTAGTACCGATGCCGAGCTCATAGTCAACGGCGAAAACACCACAGACACCACCGACATAGAGTCAGGCCTGACAAGAGTGCAGGCGCAAGTAGAAGCTGACGGCGAATTTTCGATAACGTTTACCACAAACATCGAACAGAAAATAGCACTGCAAACGCTGTGCTGAACACCGCTTAACAACGCCATTGACGATGACGACGACTCGAGAGCAGCTTACAGACTGCAAATGAATGACCATTGAGCAATGACAGATGATCTGATGACTCACAGAAACAGCATAGCTGAAGCAACAACAACGCCCTTACGACCCTCAGGAGCGCAATCGACTGTGCTTACTGATGCGTGCTGGTAATGCCGATGACCATAATTACGCGCCGTTTCTGTCCTAAAGGCAGGCGGCGAGGCGGTTACCACTGAACCTAATGAAGGTGACTCCTCCTGTCACGAGACCGAACGAGTTTGAGAGCCCAAAATCGCTCCTTGCAAAAGCCAAGGCTGCGGTAGCTAGGCGATCGATACTACGTCGGCCACGTTCGTGCTGGAGATCTTTACCTTCGGCACAGATGAGAACGGAGATGCGATGAACAACGCCATCTACAGGACGCTGCTGGAAGAGACCAGCAGCGACTCTGGCGTGTTCGAGGGAACGATCGAGTACAAGATGCTGAACCAGTTGTCAGTCGACGACGCGGGCACGTACGATGACGTGGTGGCCGTGGACGACGAACTGGTCATCATACTGGACGACGGCTACACCGGCACCAGCGCACCAGAGGTCGCATACGACGGCGACCACGTGAGAGAGGATGCTCCAACATACACGGGCGAGGTCAGCTTTGACTCTGCTACCTACAGGGTAGCAGACGAGGTGACCGTCACCTGGTGGACCCCGACCTTAACGTTGACGCCGGCGCAATCGACATATACACCGTTGACGCCACGAGCACAGACAGACGCAGACACCCTGCTGCACCTTGAGATATCCGACGGCTGTACAATAGACGACTTTGAGAACTTCTCACTGCGCGAGACCGCAGACGACAGCGACACGTTCGAGGGATCATTTGAGGTTCCGAGCAGGAGTGCAACGGCTCAACGACAGGCGAAGACATCTCGGCCACCTACTATGACTTCAGGGACTCATCCGGCGGAACGACCGAATGGGGCGACTCTGCCACGATCGGTGCAGACACCGGCTCTGTCAGCTTTGACAGGACCGTCTACCCGGTACCGGCAGCAGACTCTGACAGTCATGGTATACGTGTCAGTCGATGACGGGGACTTTGATGAGTCATCCACAAGCGTGGAGAGCATCGCAGTTACCGAAGGCGACGCACCCGTAACCGTGAAGGTAGGATCAACGACCATAGAGACACTCGGCACTGCGGACAAACCGCTTGAGGAGACTGGTGTTGACACCGGCATCTTCGAGTACACCCTGAGGTCATAACCACCGACGAAGACTATAACCTTGAGCAAGGAAGCATAATCACCGTAACCTACAACGACCCAACAGACGCATCGGGCAACGAGAACTCGGTGTCCGACTCTGCCACATTCGACCTGAGAAACGCCGTGCTGCAGTCAGACAAGTCAACCTACGTGATAGGCCAGGACGCCCTCCTGACGCTGATAGAGCCAGACCTAAACCTGGACTCCGACAGCCAAGAGACGCTTCCCCTGGACATCATAGCTTGGGACTCTGACGCAGAAGGCAAGGCAGACCTCTCCTTCGGAGAGTTCGGAGCAGTGCCGTCAAACCTCAGGGAGACTGATGTGAACACTGGAATCTTCCAGGTTGTCATCACGATACCCGAGGAGATCAACGGCAACGCGCTGGAGCGCGGCGAGGAGATCACGCTCACATACACAGACTAAGGACCGTCAGGTGCAGACAGAGTGGACGAGACCGACAGAGAAGTCGACCTGCAAATCGAGACATCTGACTTTGGCGCCACCATCGAGCTGGACCAGAACGTCTACACTTGGACCGACAAGGTGTTCATCACCGCTGTCGCGTACCGACTACAACTTTGACTCCAACGTGATCGACGAGATCGGTCCCGAAGGCGACGGTGAGATCACCATCAGGGTGCGTGGAGACGGACTGAAAGAATACAAGCTCGCCGAGACAGGCCCGGACACGGGCGTGTTCACCGGTGAGATAACTCTTGCCGGCTTCACGTACGACCGAATCGACTACACCGCGCCAGGTACAAGCGGCAGCGGACCGACAGACGGCACACTCAGCACGAACTACGAGGACGGACTCAGTATCTCATTCGAGTACTCCGATTCGGAAGCCCCACTTGTGGCCTCTGCCCTTATCCGATGGAACGTCGGCGAGGTGCAGTGGCTTGAGGCAAGCTACGCGGCGACCGGTTCCGGAATAGTCCGAATTATCGATCCTGACATGAACACCAACCCAAGCGCAGTGGACAACATCGACGACATCGTGGTCTACTCAGAGACATTCCTGGGCGGCATAGAGCTCACGGTAACCGAGACGCAAGAGGCGTCCGGAATCTTTGAGGGCACGGTCGAGTTCGATCCGGAGTCCGCCTCGCAAGGGCACAGACTTCAGGTCACCGAGGGTGACATAGTCACCGCCGAGTACGACGACTACACGCTTCCACCTCCTGACGGCGAGGGCGACAGCCTTGCGATCTCTGCAACGACACTGATCGGATCTATCGTACCTCCACTGGAGCGCGCGCCGGCATCAAACCCGGCCATAGTGGATGCCTTTAACAACGTACTGGCTTCGGTATCAGTCGACCAGCAGGTCCAGATCACAGCCGACCTCACAAGCGGCCAGGACAGGGACCAGGACTTTGCGTACCTAGTCCAGATACAGAACGAGGACGGAGTCACAGTCCAGCTGACATGGCTCGCCGGCGCCCTTGGTGCTGGAGCCACGTTCAACGCGGCACAGTCATGGACGCCTAGCGAGACAGGAAGCTACACAGCAACCATGTTCGTGTGGGAGTCCGTCAGCAACCCGACCGCACTGTCACCACAACTCTCAATAACGATAGACGTAGTATAATACTAGAAGAATTTCTTTTTTCTTTTTTTTGATTTGGACGCCAGGGTTGCTTGCGCACGGCTTTTAGGGTCAGCTGCAGGATGTCCTGGCTCCCATATACCGCAGGGAACAAGTTCGTGGCAATATCCTCCTTCTGGGTCTGGCATCGTCGGTCACTATGACCCCGTCCTGTATGGCCACCACATGGCCCTCACTGATCCTCTTCGGTATGATGTGCCCTGCCCATTCCTGAAACATTGCGATCGCATCAGGTGACGCCCTTCTGACGCGCCTCCTTACGGGGACCTTTTGAGAATACCCCCAAAATATCATCATCTTGCGTACGCCTGAGATGCCGTATCTGATGCCCGCCCTCTTCCGTATGAGCTTGTGCATCTCGTCTGGCGTCTAGCAGCGGCCTCTTTTGCCTTCTTTCTTACTCATGACGTTACCTTTCTTGGAACCAGTAGCGGCCTACCCGATCTAAGGGCGGGTCTGTAACCCCCGTATGCCTCCCAGGTAGCGACGGCGCCACTTGCTGCCCCATGACGGGAACCTGTCAAGGCCGTGTGCTGCTTTGGTAAAGCATGCACGAACTTTGTCTCCGCGGCATAAGCGCGGATCACGCCACCGAGATACGGCGGCCCAAAGATGAGACGGCGCCGAGCTTCAGCCGGTTCGACGCCCCCAATCCGCCCTGACGGCAGGCTCGGGGCACAGCCAGGTAACGGCACGCGCCGCGAGCGCCAAAACCTGCCTGGAAAGACATGGTACGCCACGACGGGATCCTGCATGAGTGAGGACATGTAGCGGCATATGGCACAGGGGACAGAAGAAACAGGACAATCCCGCACGACGAGCGGCCCGGTCGTCCGTTCAGCCCTCCATGCAGACCGGCGGCGCCGCCGACACAACGACGGACCGGCACGATCCCGTATCACTATGGATAACGGGTTGGCGGCATGCCTCAACGGTCCACATTGCAGCTCCACGGCAAGCCGCCGGCAGTATCTGCTGACGCTGCAGGATGACATCTGGCTGGCACGGCCAGCCGGAGGGGGACACGGCGCTAGGACCTGAGGATGTACGCCCCTGCCACTCTAGTGTGTTGCATAATTCATCCTAGCACATTACCGTAATATCCCACTCCGTCCGAGACCGAAAAAAAGCTAAAGATCAGTGGATCAGATGCGAAACTGGTGACGGACTGACAACGAGAAATACGTTAAGCGCGGCCAATCGCTGATCATCCGGGACGATCGCAAAGGCACGAGGGGGTGATGGTGCACAGACAGGAGAGCGATAGGTGGCGCCAACAG